>CABFOP010094894.1:0-21018 GCA_900683385.1 Anoplogaster cornuta | reverse complement strand
TCCCCCCCCCGCTATGCAGGACAGACCCCGAAGACGACAAACAAACAGAGAGGAGGCGCACACACACACACGCCAGCACACACACACACACACACACACACACACACACACACACACACACACACACACACACACACACACGGCGTACATACTCTGGGTGAAGGACATTAATATGCTGTGCTAGTTAGAGCACTGAACTGAAGTGTATTTCCCAGAGATGGAGGAGAATCATTGAATCGGTCTCCTGATGCATCTACCTTGGGTGTGATTAATTCACCGTGCTATACACTTAGAAGGTCCTAAATCAAATGGCAGAGATAGTGATAATTGTCTTACAGGCTGCTTCCTGTCCTCTAACTATCAATTCCTTTCCCTGTCTCCATCAATTTTCACATGTCTGGTTCTGGAGGAGCCCGCGATTCCTCTCCCTCCAGCCTCCCTCATCTTCTCTCCCTCTCTTGCTTCCACTCTCCGTGAGTTGCCTCACAAAGCTATCGCTGCTCTCCATTCCGTTTTAAATGTTTCATTTGCTTTGACTGATTTGTATAAAGGTTGCCAAGGCAATATTGGGTGGCCTTGTTTTGTTTGTAATTAAAGATTGGGCTTGCAAGAGGGAAATGGCTTTGTTCAGCGTTATTAAATTGTCCTCTCCTTTTGCCAGGTGACAGACAGCCAACTTCTTTTTTGATGAACCTCTTCTGTGCTGCCAGGTATTTTGTTCCCACATCCTTTGTTATTGTGGCATTTTCATATGGTCTCTCCTTTTGTTACTTCATGAATAAAAGCATTGGAAGAAATCAACGAGTTATGAGGGTTGTATTCATTCAAGAACTGAACAAAGCATTATTAGACTGTGAATTGGAAATGAATCAGAATGTTGAATGCAGTGCCTGTCCTCCAGTCTCTTCATTGTATTCAAGACTAATAATGGTACAGTAGTATGAGTCAATGCACAGTTGGAACCATCACAGATTTAGTCCTCAAAAACATTTTCTATTCGATATCTGATTTTTATTACAATATAAGCTATTTGAAGTATGAAACGTGTTTTTGAGTATGTCTTGAGTCGTTTGTTTGGTTCTGTAGTTATGAAATGTTCAATTGGTTAATTCAACAAAAACCAGATAATATCCTGGCTCTGTTTTTCATCAGCCTGTTAACCAGACAGATGACGGGCAAAAGAAATAGGAGCCTAAAACATGTAGAACTGTGTAGATGCAGGAGAATGTGGAAGCATGTAAATGATGAAGCCTCCAATGCCAGTCAATGGTTGTTATAGAACAAATATGACACTCCTAAAGTTACACAGTGAATGATACTACACCCCTGGCTTCAATCATAGCAATAATGAGGCATGGGGATATCGTATATACTGTATATTATTACTGCTAATCTTTAGAAAGATGAAACCAGCCACTCTCTTCACAATCTCAATAATTGCCATGTTCTTGCTGGCATTGATATATATTGTAGTGCCATTTCAGCCAGACTGCCAGACTTTACTACACACTTAATAGATATTCACTCTGTTCCAAAGGAGACACTTCTCCCCTTCTCTTCGTCGTTATGGTTGCTGAGATGCTAACTGCTTCACCAATCAGCTAGCCTGCTGATCGGACCTATTCATCATGAGCTGGTTGAGGAGATACCGGAGGCTGAGGTGAGGTGAGAAGGAAGCACGTACGCCCTATCTGAAGGTCACTTCTCCCGCCAAAGCCCATAGCCGCTCAAGGATAATGAATTCCCTTCCTCTGCCCCTTAACCTCTCAGTATACAGCTGGCTTAGACACGGCCAGACTCCCAAAGCATTATGCCCAGATAACCAGAAAGTGGTAAAAGTTAAGATGCCTGGACGTTGTAATTGTTTTGCTGCAGACTTACACAACTATCATCCTAGTGCAGGTTATAGGGGGTCAATGGACTTGTTTTGTGGGTGTTTTGTGCTTGAATAGACTTCTCTCATAGCTCACTGAGTTGAGGTTGCACATTTCCTCACTAGTAAACACATAAACTTTGAACTGGCATGTGAAACTTTACAATAGTATGATTTCAACTTTGCATCATCTGTATGTCCCATTTAAATGTTGTATTTCCTCCCCAAGAGCCTGAGTAAATAGCAGCAATGAGTGATCTGATTTCCCTGAAATGTCAAAATCCATGAGCCGCTTACCCAATGTATGTTTTTCTCTTAGGTTCATTATGCCTCAGAGAAGAGCCTTTATGTTCAATTTAGAAAATCCATCACCTAGCGAAGAGCCCCCCCACCAAGCCACGCTATGAGCTTTCTCTCAAAAGACTCCAGATGGCTCAGAATCCTTTTATTGAGGCTTATCTGTACCCTTCCTTTCCTCATCTCTGTTCTTTAGTATACACCCTTCAATTACCCACCTGCAGTGTTGGTTTCAGTTTTCAGACGGAAATGTTTCAACAAGGTTTTCATACTGGTTTTCATAGAAAATGAGGTGACATTGAAGTCTTGCACATTCAACTGTTTTTCGCCCCACTAGTTTTATAGGTAATCAATGTTGGAGGGTTGTTCTATGATGGTTTTGGAAAACACTTAATACTGAAATAGCTTCCTTTCGTGAATGAATGATACAATCCTTTAGTAAGACAGAACGATACTTTTTAAAGGTAGTATGTTCGATGTTTTGAGCAGCAGTTTCGGTTATATTAGTTGAAATTGTCTTTATATCCCGACGGAAATCAATAAATCAAATCCTCTGAAAGAGAAATGGAAAAAATCCGGTCTCTGTAGCAGCTGTAATACTCTAATACATCGAATCATTTCATTCGGTCCAAATGAAATGATTGGACAGACTGTCCAGGTCAGTCAACTTGACCTTCAGCTCAAATTAAATTATTAGATGTCCCATTTGGCTGTAATGAAATGATTGGATGGCCTACCTGCCTGCTGACTTGCATTCCCAACAACCAGGAAACCAGACTCCAGTAGTAGAGACTGGACCATGGTGCGATGGGGACCGTTATCGTCAAAATGCCGTAACCGAGCTACAAAGTGCAAGCAGTGTTCTGGACACCACATGGCAATTTCTTTTTAATATTGGTTAGCTGCCATTATAATACATTATAATAATGATAATAAGTAATAATAAATGACCAAACACCATTTCTGTTCCATATTCTCCACGACATTGTTGTGTTTTTTGAATCAGACAATTAAAATACTGCTACCTAGTTATTCTGTTGCATTTAAAGCTTTAATCTGAGAGAGGAATAACCTCTGCGCAAGATTTACTACTGACCTTCATTTTGTTCCAAACAATACAAAGATAATTACAATTAATTTACTGCTTCAACAAACTGCCAATTATTTAACATTGTCATTGTAAATGTAAATGTAAAAATGCTGTCATTCCTTTTATCAAGAGCTCAGTCAATCAATTCCAGAGAGAGAGATGTCTTTAATTTAGCTGGTGGTGGGGAAATCTTGGTGCCACAGGTGGTGCTGGTCCCCGATCCACCTTGGTTTCCTAATTCATGGCTTTTAAAAGCTGACAAACAAGACCTGCGTCTGTTAACAGGCCCGCAATAATCGAAAACCCCCAAATCCCTATGTACATGTAACACATCAGTGTTCGTATCTCTTGAGGTGGTGACCTGTAGAGTATTAACAAAGAGACTGGGAAGATACAAAAAGAAGAGAAACCCCATGCCTATCACTTTGAAACAATACATATAATGTGATGAGTGTATCTTGACAAAATCTAAATGGAAGTGTCTCAAGGAAAACAAGGAATGGGTGGAGACAATCGCTGAGGTTTGGAGCTCACAGGTCTGTGAATCGACACAGGCTGATAGATGGCGCTAGGGTTGACAGCATTGGCACAGTAACTAAATCACAGAGAGGAGGATCAGAGCTGATAAAAACTCCAGGACTTTCTCACTATTTCTGTTGCTCTGTTGTGAGAGAGTAGAACTTTTGAAACTTGTTTTCAGAGAGATCCTGGAAAAAACTGATCCCCCTCACCCCAAAATGACCTGAACACATATACTGTAGTAGGAGTGTGTTCATTATATGTATTTGATACACTTCCCATATATTGTGTGTGCATTCTAATGTTTAACCTATACACTGTAGTTGGATAGATACCATTAAAGGAACATTAAAGGTTGTGGGTAACAAAATGTTGTGTTAACATTACCATCTAATCTCATGAGCCACTGCCACAGTGGCTCATGAGATTAGATGGTAATGTAGCTAATGGTAATGTAGGTAATGTGGCTAATTACTTGCTACATATGTTTTGAAATATGTCAAAAATATGTTGATGCACCTCTACAAAACAAAATATTGTATATTTGTTGATACATAAGAATGGTAATGCAAGCTATTGGCAATCAATATGGAAATTGGTCATGGTGCAATTTAGAATTTATGTAAGCATTTTCACTCAAGTTCAAATTAATCAGGCTGTAGATTTTATGTTTTTTTTAATGCATTTTGGTGGAAACGCAAGAGTCCTCTCAAAGAATAGGTCCTTCAAAAAGAATATATATTATAAATTTGAAGCTATGTGAAGAGGTTTAATGAAGCGCACACCCACATGTGCTTGTGAGTCATCCTGCTCTGCCACTGTTTCCTCAACAAACTATATGAAGCAGGAAATAAGAAAACCCAGCCTCACGAAACTTGACCTGGAGCCAGCATCTTCATTGTTATGCAATTATTCATAAGAGAACCAGAAAACCAACTGGCATCCTCGTAACTGTTTTTACAGAAATGAGTTGAATTCTGTTGAAATATTTCAATATTTCTCCAAATATATATACATAAAATATATTAAAAAAGGTTTATCCTCAAATGTGCAGTCAAATATTTTGTCAATATGTTTTCAATATTGAGTATTCGTTACCGCATTAATTAAAATACTTTTAAAATATAAAAACATATGCAGCTTGAGAGTACCTTAACTATTAAGGTACTGTCACTCAGGGCCTGGACACTGAATCAACCAAATAGTCATCTTTTTATTCTACACTGTACCAAAATATTGTATGCTAAAACTACATTGACATGCACTGGAATCGAAGAGGCTGCATTTTGAGTTTGGCAGAGGAGGATATCAACACTTTGGCAAGATTGATAGCTAACAAACGTCATATGTTTAGTATGTGGAGGAGGATGGTAACTGTATTAATTTACTCCCTGTTAATCCAATACTCGGTGGCATGCCACACACACCTTCCCGATAGGCAAGAAGGTCCCTGGCTTGGAATTGGTATTCTTCTGCAGCTGCAACTTACTGGGGTAAATATTTATGGAGGGGACTGGCACGATGTGATAAGGAGTAGGGGTTCGTTCATGATAACGCAAGGGAATTTAACCAGAATATGTAATTAAGCACAAGTTTGTATCTCTGGGACAATAACATTTCAAAGCTTTATACCTTAAAGCTTTTTGGCAAAGGTCAAGGAGGATTTCTACAAACTTTTATTCTCCCTAGAGCAGTGTGTCATTTAGAGGCTGTTTTCATGGCACGTTCATTGTCCCTGAATACAGTAGACTGTCAGGGTTTTAAACTGAATATAAAGAAGATTTCTCAATGAACACAAAATGCAAAATGAAACAGAATCTTGCAACCACAAATTCTGATATGGACGTTCACATCACAGACTAAGCTCCAAATCAAATTCTACAAATAAAATACACACCTCTGTAGTCCTTCAGAATAAACGCTTGCTGATGGTGACTTTGACAAGTGAATGGCTAATGGGTGAAAAATACCATGAAAGTTAAACAAGCCATGTGCAAATGGATGAATACAGAATCAGACATTGCACAAATCACTGTCTCAATAGCTTCTGGGCTGTTGCAGTGATTTGCAGTGATTTGAAAAATGCTGTGTTCTATGTAATTTACCTATCCTCTGTGAAATCTTCAACACAGGAGTTGATATTCGTTGTTACTCTCACACTGCATTTGAGCATCGTTTTTCAGGTCTTCACTAACGGAAAGCATAGAGCCGAGATGTGGATGTGCAACAGGAATCAATACATCATTCAGATAACAAGCCCCCAAGGTCTCATATTCATGGCTGAATAAGCCTACAGTTAATAGTTTCACTTCTGATGGGATAGCTAAGTACAAGTGAAATCTCAATGTAAATACTAAGGTACCCAACCGGCTGGTTCTCACTAGGTCATGATTTAGTGCCTGGTGGCATGTCTCCTCTAGATGAGAATGTACTGATGACTAAAACAAGTTAATCAGTGGTATGCAATCAAATCTTCATCTGTAATGTCAGTGCTTGGATATATAATAAAAATATATCATGCAGATTGAACAACATCCGCATTCTACCATATTTCCAATTCTTTAAGTTAAAAATGGCTGTGAATAACCCCAGACTGTGCGCGCTACTCAGAGGTAGTAAGCTACAGTATTTGCCAAAGATCAGATGTAATAGAATTGGGCCATTGCAGCAGCCATAGGATACAATATGAAAAAATAGAAAGGAAATATAAAAATGGAATAGAACAAGAATAGAACAAATCAGGGTTACATAAACATACTGTATGCAACTGACAATTTCAAGTATGAACGGAAAAGTATTGATTGCAGCATTATTAAGGTGTGAAAAATAACAAAATTAAGCGAAGAGTTCATCTAACAGGGAAATGTTGACTATGAAGCAGTATGAGCTTTAAGTCTTTTCAGCAGAGAAGTTTGGCAGCGAGGACCCTTCCTCTGACAGATGGCTGAGGGAGCTAAGGGAATAGAGTAGGGACACGGATCAGACCTGATTGGGGATGGGAGGAGAGAAAGTTTTGGAAGTAAGGATGAAAAACGGGTGATAAGAGGAGGGACTGCAGAAACGACTCCAAAGATGGATCGTGTATCTTTAATGTCAGTTTGGAGTGTCTTGACTTGGAAGTCTTTCTAGTGGTTTCAGTATGTTTCTGCAAACATGAGTCGTTTTATTAAGAAGCCATAGGTGATGTGCACTGCATTATTATGCCGTATTTAGATCCCTTGTGGAGCCCTGTAATGAGCAGTATTTGTTGCTTCATATCTTGAACCTGGTGTCATTCTTATTTGCATGCCATTAAGAATCTCTTTAGTTGGAATAAGAACATGGCTGCTGGATATTGTGTAGGCTTTATAGACTACAAATCGCCTAGTCCAGGCAACATACAGTAAAGCCTTTCTCTGGCTTAATAAACCCTGACCATGCTTGCATTGTGTTCTTGTTAGCACAAATGGCATTGCCAGGGAGAAGCTTGGGACTACAAACAAGTTGATAAAAGCTCCATGATCAGTAGGGAATTGGAGCAGAATAATGCAGAGTTATTAGAGTGCAGGCCAGAGTGACAGGGAGAGGCTGTAAAAACATGCCACTTTGACAGTAATGGCTGCCTAGACAGAACAATCCTCGTCATTTGTCGGGGTATTAAGCTGTAGAATGATATGCTGCTGACTGCAAACCTTGAAACACCTTAAAACACCGTGGACCTCAGCACCACATATTTTAAATATTCCCCCCCATGGATTTGTTGGTTTGGGGGAGAATTCTTTGTCATTCTTGGCATGGTGCTGTTGACCCTTGAGCCAGGCTTAATTAGCTTACTGGTTTGTCTGTTTTTCAACTTTCAACACTTAACACCATCTGTTGTGTTCAAGTCCAACCTGCTACTCCAAGCCACACCACCCGAGTCTCTAGCACAGCCTGCACTATTCCACTATCCGCCACTCACTCCTCCTCTGGGAGACTCAGAGTTTGTGGACTCTATACAGAAAGTATCCAATCTTTGTGGTGCATTGGGTATTCAATCTTTTTCCCCCTCTCTCTCTCTCTGACGATCTCTGCAGTCTACCCAAGCTTTATCTTCCAGATAGGAATAACTATCTGCATCATCTTCCTCCCTCTGTAAATTGTTTTTTCCTCACGTCTCCTGACTCGCTGTAGACCATCAACATGATTTAGTGACTGATGCTTCACTGATTTCATTTGTATGTTTTCAGTATCTCCGTAGTGCATCAAAAGCGATTAACACCGGGTGCAGCGCTTGGAATATGGAATGTGCTTTCTTTTTCTCGTCCCAAAAGGTTTTGCTGCTCTAGTTTTTGGCTTAGTTAAAGATAATATTTGCAATTTTCTGTCAGTCCAACATCTTTCAAAACTACCAAGTACAACAGAACACCCACTTAGTTATTGGTCACAGGGGTATTATAATATCAGTATGTAATTGCTCGGTAAATTCTTCGTCAATTTTACAAGAGGACCATACCAACCTTGATCCACTGCATTAAACTGCCACATAAGGCTGGTGCAATCAGCTGTTTGTTTCACTTTATAGGCATTCAGTGGAGTTGCGAGCTGTTATGCTCAGCACAGGTGGAATGCTGTAGATTATTTATCATGTTGTGTTAATCAATCAAGTCATGAGCAACCCTCTGACTTCCCCGGTAGCATCAGCCATTTTCCTTTAGCTCATTTGTGTGTGAGCACGGTATAGGCTCGTTTTCTTTATCCCTTCATGTTCACTAATTACTTTTAAGTATTACAGAGGAGAGTTTGGATGTTGCCGTCTGTGTGGAAGCATTATCAAAGAGCTCGCTGTAACCTCAAAAACAACTAACCTCTGCTCCACATCTCTGCACCTAGAGCTCACTCCACTGCAACTGTATTAAAACACTGCACGAGTAGGACTGAAATAGGAAATAACTTATACTGTATGAAGGGGAACTGGCTGTAAATGATTTGAATTCATTTAAATTGTCTTTTCGTTGTTTACAAAGTTTGAACAATTTGTACCTACAGTATATTATGTGAAATTTAAGGTGACAGGAAAGAATGGCTGCTAGTTGAACGATGCTATAATATATTTTCCAAGCCAAATGTGCAACATTGGGGTACCATGAGTGAAGCACAGAGAAAATTGCTTTGTCTAGTAAAGTAAAGTAAAAGTAAAATTACCAATACATCAATGTAAAAATACTCCATTACAAATAAAAGTCCTGCATGAAATATACTACATAAGTAAAAGTACATACATATTAGCAGGAAAATGTACTTAAAGTATTAAAGAAAAAGTAGTGGTTTGGTGGAGCTGTGAACAACTCAGACATCTGAAATGTGACCCCGACTACACACTGCTTTTTGTAAGATGTCAAAAGACAAAAAGGTTGGAAACCACTGGTTTAATCCCCACTTTAAAAAAAGTGGGGGATTTGTTACATTGTGCAGTTGACAGGTTTATGGTAATTCACCTGCATTTCATTGGAGGGAGGAGGCCACTGCAGGGGGTAATGGGCTCAGGGAGTTTACAGGCAGCGAGAGGCAACTTTGCGACTGTGAGGATTATATCATGCTGTTGCTATAGACTAGGTAAATTAAGCTTTCATTAATACACAGGACAAGATTAATGAAAGTTTAATTTAGCTAGTCTATTGCTATCACGTGTTTTTGGGCCGGGGAAATCTCAACATCTGGGTAGTTTGTTTTCTGCGGTGGTGAATAAATATGGGCTCGGAGGAGTAAGCAAAAGCACATTGTCTCACTCTCCTTCCTTGTCAGCTACTACTGCAACACTACAATGTATTGTATCATATTGCATTGCATTACACTGTACTGTATTGTATCAGATCGTATTTTTAAAATTCAGATGCTCCAGAGGGTGAAAAATGTGTCCTTCAGAAGAGTGTTTTTCTATCTGTACTTTATTCTGTGTCAGTATGGAGAGGTAGTCATCTCACCTGGCTTTAAATAGCTAAGAGAAGCATGGTGCCCATTCTGCCCAGCTAAAGGGAGGACTCAAAGGAGAACCCTCCCAATGTTGCTTTCAAACCAGCTTTGCTCTTATCTCTGCTTTGAAATTCTTCAAAGCTCTCGTTGTGACAAGCTCAGCACTGACGTGCTGCAGAATCAGAAAAGAGGCGATATTCTTCTGTAATTTACTCAATGACCTTAACGCAGTAACATAACTCCCTTGCAATGCATTTCTCTGTTAGGGTTGCACAGGACCACCATAGCAATTGAGAGGTCAGAAATACGTTTCTCACAAGTGGTCTGTGTCTCGTTCCTCTTCAATAGTTTGAACTAGGAGTTACTTTTGCTAAGTGCATTAATATTGTGCTGTATCAGTATGATGAGTTAAATAGGACTAAACAAAGCAACATGTATTTCTTGAACTGAAAGTGTTTCTGCGTCTGCATAGCATATTTGCTTCAGTGGCTGCTGGTTCTTTGGCTGATCTCTATTTCATTATTTTGTTACACAAGATAATTACATGGCTAGAAAATAAGGAGTGGTTTTGGTCCAGGTGGCCCCAAATGAGTTGAGGAAGGAGGACAATGGAAACTTGCTGGTTTAGGAACATATGGGACACATTGTGACCAACATATTGAGTGCGTCTCAGCGAGAAGCAAACTCAACAACAAAGAATGACCTATATGTGATTGACAGGAACTTTTAAAATGAGGACATTTCTGTCTACAATCTGTTCAATCTCTAGTTCAAGGCTGCTCTAGTTCCTTTATATTACCTGTTAATGCTTTGATGATTAAATTTGAGTGCAGTTTCCTTGAACCGATGTGGCCATTTCAACGATATTGAAATGCTTTTGACATCTTATCAGAGTTCTACCATGCATCCCCAAGTTACAGTTTCTCTTGAGAGGCCAGCTGGTATGTCAATCCAAAATGCTATTAAATGTTGACAAATGTTTCAGATTACAGGCAGCAAACGTTTAGTTTCTTTTTAATAACCACCAGGAGTGGAGGCAGGTTGCAGGTCAGAGACAAATCACTGAAGCTTTACTTATTACAGACAGTTAAGGAAAGCAATTTTAGCTTCGTTGGTGAGTTACAGACCTCGGGAGTAGTTAATGTTGAGCAAGTACGAGGAAGAAGGCAAGGTGCTGAGGAGGGATGGGAATGAGGAAGAAAATGAAGGGGTGAATGTTGTGAGGCAGATCCAAAGAAAGCGCAGATGTGAAGGAAGTTAAGAGCAAGGCAGACTATGATAAAGGGAACAGATTTAATATTAGCATCTGCCTTCTAAATTATGTTATCTCAAATCAACTCTGTGTCAGCATCATCAGTATTTGAGGGGAAATATTTTTTTTTTGTATGTATTCATCCTGAGAACAAGTCCACCATGTGCCAGTACTATCAGTCAATGTACAGACATCTTGTTCAGAGATGCTGGGAAGATATGACCGAAAACAAACTGCAGGATGCCTAATCCTTCATGCATAAGGCTGTTACATACTGTACAGAACCAAGTCAAGCTAACCACCCCCACTCTGCAGACAGCCCAGCCTGCTGTCTACCCAAGGCAACAGGGTGACATTGTGGCTAATGGCGCGTGCCCACTAGACGACGGACAAAGTCGTCAGATCGCTGTGTAGTTCAGACATAACAACTCGCTCTCTTGTAATCGGGTGTCTTGAAGTCATTGTGGTTTTCAAACTACATGACTGATCGGCGACCGGGGTTCACCAATTACAAGATATTTCACTTGGAGGACTCCCCGACTGTCTGGTCTCCAAACTACATTTTGTCATGAAAACACACGCGAGAAGAGAAACGGAAAATTACGCAATACACGAGGAGAAAAGGAAAAGAAAATGGGTGAATGAATGGATTGGGATGCACGGGCAGCAAGGATTGTCTGTTCTGTAGAGCGAGTTGGAGGTAAATAAATATTTTTGCAATGGTAGCTGCCAGCCTGTAACGTTATTGTGGTGTGCAATAGCTAAAGCCCTCTGCCAGGTTTCCCCAATGGGTTTCCCCCATGTCTTGCGCTCTGCTCTCATTGGCTGTAGCTCGTGAAAGTGAAAAGATGAATTTCTCCTTTGAGGGGTCAATAGAGTATCACAAATAAAGCATCTAATCTGACAAATCTTCCTGTAAATTCCTGTCTGGCAGAATGCTTGGGTAACATAGTCAAGCTACTGTTAGTACTGTTTAGCAAGGTTCCTGCCCTAGTGTACATAGCGCAGCACAAGCTAGACTTTATCAGCACCACACTGACTCATTGGTTAAAAAATGCAACACAATCTAGGGACAACACACCTCCATTAACAAATGTTATCTTTCATAATACCATTTCTGACATTTCTCTCAGGTAGTAAATTCTTTAAGCCATAATAATCCATTGCATCCAATGCTAAAACATGTGTGTGTGGCATTTAATGAAAACCCACAACAATGTGACCTTTGGAGTATATTATTAAGTTCAGATCCTGGCCAGCTGAAATTATGATTGGCCTTTCCTTACACTTTACTGTTTTTTAGGGCCTTCATTACTTCAGAGTGCATTTTCCACTACCCAGATTCTCATGTGCTCATATGCTTGGTCCGGTTATTAGGTCGGCTCAAGTGGTTGCACATCACACAATTTTTGTCATTGTTTACTACTTGTAAGCACTGTAAAATTACTACAATGTACAGTGGAAGTTTAGTCAGACATGTGGATTGACTTGATTTTAAATAGTCAAGAGGAGAGAAAAGGTCGAGCATGGATCCACATTCTGCCCAGTTCCCAGTCTAAGAGATAATTCATAATCCTGTAACTTTGCTCTCAGCTCTGTTCAGAAATGCATCCCGTCAGAAAGCTCTCATTATGACAAATTGATCAGGCTGCAGTGTCGAATCAGAGCCCACATTTTGGAGAGGGACTTAATACAATGGGACATTAACATACTCTCTCTCTTGCATCATTCAGCAGCTAGAAGCAGACTGCTCTTGCAAAGCATTTATCTTGTCAGTGTTGGCTGCACCATAGTGGTGCTTGGGAGCAGATAGAGCTGTGAAATGCTTCATTCATGAGTAAAGAGGTGGATGTCTCCGTCCTCTTCAAAAGTCTAATTACCTCAAGATAAATGCTGCCCATTCCACAGGTCACCGAACCGGGGTGAGCTCATAAAATAACATTTTGTGCAACCACTGTAATCGCCGAAAAGCCATGTCTACCAATGCAAGTCAACCTTTATCATTTTAAAAGGACACGTTTTGCTTGGATGAAGTATGCCCAGTGGGAAATGACATATTGCAATGCAGCCATGAAGTTAAACTTATCATGTGTTGTTATTCAGGATGGCATGCTTTTTAAAAAACATTCACTGTATATATGCTTTGGAACAAAGGCTCCAACAGCATCTAAGAAAAGATAATGCAAAGCGAATTGCCCTTTATAGTTTGTTGAAAGGCCCTCCAAGACAACAGATGTAGGATATTACAGGGATCATTTTATACTCCAGATGGTTTTTCCTAAGACAAATCCTTCATATCTTTTAAAACCTGCCACCTCCACCAGCACCATCTCCACCGCCGACACCCAAAATAGATCATTCAAGGTTGTACGTAGAACTAACATGTTCCTATTTAAAATGGATTTCACCAAAGTCGATCGTTCAAGTGATGACACGAACAGTATCGATGTGCTCATATGTATTAAAGAACATAAAGTATTTTTGCTTTTTGGATGATACACACACACACAACTCAATGCTGGGACATTAAAGTACAGTATAAGCACCTGAGAGAGATCTTCATGTCTATAGCGAACTGTAAATGAAAAAACGGCGCACAATGCAGCATCTGTGTTCTATCCTGTTGTTGAGTGTCAGCTAATCCAATGATACTCACATTGGTTCTCAGCAGAGCCTTGTTCCACGTGGCACGCTACATTTCCACAGATTATACTGTATATCAGCCAAAATCCCCATAGACCTTCTTTACAGGTCTGGGGTGTAACCTGGGTCTGCCTATGCATAATGAAGTCCTCTGTTTATTATAAACTCGTGCAGCCATTTCACCAAGGACCATTAAACAAGTACAAAGCAGTTAAAGAATGTGGAAGCTGTGGTGCAGAATATAAAATGAAAATGCAAATGCCTGATATCGAGTCCACCAAGGACCAATTCAACACTAGCCAAACAGGTAATGTGTGCTTGAGCTGCGGTGTTTCTCCACAGCGACAGGCAGCGAGCGCAGGACCCAGAGGGACAATGCCACGGCAAGATGCGGATGATGACACTTGATTGCCTTTCATGGATGAGACTCGGGTGGGCGCTGAAGAGTTTGTGGAGAGGGGAGGGAAGCAGCATTAACACATGGTGCCATAGAGCAGCGCCGCGGTGCCGTCGGTAACATGCGGTACTGAGATGTTTTTTTGAATAGGTGCTTATGTGCTTGTACATTTTCTTCTTTCATTTTATTGTAAATATTTTGCTTGTGAATATTGTTACTTTACATAAGTGTTTTCTATGTTTGCTATCTACTTTTTTCCTCTTGTCTTTGCCATTTTCTATTTATCATAATGCTATTGTCGAGAAGGTCCAAAGTAATTATTTCATTGCAACGTTTGTACTATGTATAGACTATGTGACAAATACACTTGAACTTGAACATGTGTGCTCATGCATGTGCACACCTGGATAGAGTGTATCCTCTTTCTCTCCATTAACGACGTTCCTGTCGCCTCTTGCTGCACTATCCATTCACTGTGACACAAAAGTATGATGTTGTAAATTATGGCTCGCTGCCAAGAGAGAATCTAATAGAGGGTGACAAGGCTGAATTTGTGGTGGAATTGTCTTTTTCTCTGCTACTTTGTGATGCATTGTTGTTTCTGGGCAAGTTGCCAAGACAACAATGACTGGAGTTCAAGTGTGAGGCAAAAGTGTGTCTTAGCACATGCTCAGCAGTAACTCCAGAAACAGGACTTGAGCCAAAATTGAACTTCAGTCATCTCTATCCTTTCCATGCCACTTCAAGGAAATCTAATTTTGTATTGATGTATTTTTGAAGGGACATGACCTTGCATACAAGGGATGGTCTGTAAGGAAAAGATCAAAACAGGCTAGAACTGCTGCTTGTTGCAAAATATCACAAATGGAAAAAAAACTCCCAAAGGTGACCAGAGCATTTGTCCATCAGGTGTCATTGCTGTCTATTGCTTCAAATGGAACAACCACATTAAATCTAAAATGAGGATCTTTTGTTATTACCCTTTGGGCATCAGAGACAGCTGGTTGAAATTCTCTTTAAGTATTCTCTTACTGTTCATGCCACAGGGGCTATTCATTTGTAATTTTCCACAGTTGTCCTGGACTTGGAGACATCCTTAAACTTTAATTTCCTCAGTCTGGAGAGCAATGAGAGGGCATATTGCTGTGGTGGTGCCAATGTGCATAAGCAAAGGCAAGGAGCCTTTGCCATATTGGTAAAATCCTCGATATGAACCACTGTCCAAAAACTAGATTTGATCCATATTTGACACATCCACCATACTCTCACATGTATTTCTAATCACTCTTTCTGTATGTAACGAGATACTACTGACTCTCCACAGTTGGATCATGTGCGGTAAAGCCAAGACATCAGAGAGGGAATTTAAATATTGGCAAAAGACAAACCCCCTTCACATTGTCACCCACCCTCAAGACCAAAGAATCTGTTACAAATTCCTTACGAACATCAGACAGTCCCAGGCACTGTTGCCATGGAGGCCGCCCCAATATCAAGTTTCCCTCCTCCTTTTATGGTTATGGGCCTTGTGAGCAGCACATTTCATTATGACGCCAAAACCAGATTAAAGCTGTATTGCCCTGGAATGATTAAGGGCCCAAACCAGCTGTCATGGCTTATTAGAGACAGGGCTGGGCTGGTACACTGGTGTGTCTGTGGATGTTCAGAGGCGGTGCTACTGTACTTCTTTCCTGGATCATAGTGACTCAAACTGTTGTTTATCCACAGGGACACAAATATTTCTATTTCAATAGCAATAATGTTACTCATACCTCATTCTTTACAGGTGAAGACCAAATAAAGTCGATTTTATAGCAGCTGTACTTGAATTTAGCAGCTGTTATCACCAGTGTAAACCGTTAAAAACCTTCTATCGTGTCTTTACCCTTCATGCTTAACGTCCTCCTCTTGCTCCCTCTTCTTGTTGAGCAGCTTTGCCTTAGTATACACTAACACACATCGGGCTCACAGAAACAAAAGCTTAACTGTCACACACTGCCAAAACGGGCTCCTACACACTGAGCAATGTCTTAGGCTGTGTGCGCAGCAAAAACGATATGCAAAGGGATAGCATTCTAGTGGGCGGGTAAAGTACAATCTACTGGAGTAGGCGGCTCTTATGGAATTCATGTTTCATACCTCAGAGATTAAGGGGGAGATGATAATTCCAGAGACATTCAGATTAGCCTTTTCTCTCTGCCTGTGGCTCTTTGCATTAGTGGGCCATGCAGGCCTGCAGGAAAACAAGACGAACAGACCTCATTAACTGTGTCCCCTGCAACAAATCTCACTTGTTCTCTGCTATGGACAGTTAATAGTTGCAAAATTCACAGCACTGCGGGAAATGGATGACTTCTTGCATGTAAACAATCTTCATCATTATCTGCCATTGCCCCTTTGGCGCGAATTTAGTCTCGCCTGTCGAGCAACTACCACAGTAGCCATGCTAGGCTTACCACAAGCCCGGAGGAGTCCGAGAAAGGACTTACCAATGCTCATAGAGGTCTTCATTTGATTTCCCTCAGTGTGCAGAGGATTGGTAATCCATAACATTTTCAAGCCTCTTATCTTTTAACATCACAAACATCTAAAACAGAGCATATATTAGACCGCTTCTGCAATTTTTCATCACCATGATTTCAATTTTCAGTTTTGAACACAGGACAGGATGTGTCATGTAGAGAATCTATATTCCTGTAGTATCCTTGACTGGCAGCATAGTTGTTATCAAACATTTTGAAACCCGGCAAATGAACCTGGATCATATATTTTTAATGCAGATTTTAATGACTTATGAGTTTAGGGAACGTCTTCTGAACTTTTTGATGAGTATGCCATTATCAGTGAATACATTTATCGCAGTAATGCTGTCATGTTATCACAACATCACAAAAATATTGTTGTTGCTAAATATTCTCTAAAGCACGACTGAGCTATGTCACCTGTTGTTGTTTTTTTTTATCACTTGGTGAGAAACAGACTCAAGAAGAGGTGTGGAGTTGCTAAGTAAATATGTTTTTCCCAACAGTGAAACCTTTTTTCTTTGACTCCCCTCTCTCTACCAGGCAGCAGGGGGCGCTAGTAGGCCAGAAACCAAGTTGAGACTGAACTCTGTTCCTGTTTTCTCTCCCTGGATGTGGAGTATCTAGCTCTTCAACAATACAAACACTGTTTATTTTTTCCACTGCTAAGCACGCACAGTGCTCACACAACAGAAACCCATTCAACCACATTGTTTTTGGTTATGACAGATAAAGCATCTACTGGAGCAACTTGCCAGTGGGTGCACCACTCTGTGCAATATATACATTTTGAGTCAGACTTTTAGATACTGCTTGCTTGATATTGCATAAGGCATAACACAAATAATGGGGCACTGTTATGCCTTTATTGTCACGGAACTGGGAATGCAGCAGCTGAACAAAAATACTTTTGGTCCATTTCAGAGTGACTTTAGAAATAATAATAATTGACTGGAAGTGCAAGAAACATCTGTCATCCAGCAAGCACCTGGCTCATATGAAAAATGGCTCCTATTGCATAGTATATTAATATACTTCTTTTCACAAAGGTTAGCGCAGTACTGTAGCTCTCATTGCATGAAAGGAAAGTGCTTCAGCACTAAAGCACCTCTTATGACAAGGAGCATATTTGGTTTGATTCTTTTTTTTATTATTCTCTCGCTGGCTCACTGTTTTTCGCAGGTCTGCCGTGAACAGAGCTGTGTTCATCATATTGCGCTGTCTGTCTGTAGTAATATTGTTCCTCACACAGTCAAGTGTCTGATATTCTGATTCTCGGGAATCTGACAGTTCTGACAGAAAATTATGTCTAGCCTAATGTGTTTTCCCTTTCTTGATTTCTTTCTTTCTTTCTGTCTTATAAAAATACGCTAACATAGTCTTTAGAGGAGATTTGAAAGATAGTGTTGAAAGTTGCTCAAATACAGACAGACAGTTCAATGAAATGTTTGGGTTTACACTCTTCCTGTGTCAATTGGTCCCTGTGAAGATATCTTTTTATAGACTTATTGGATCATTGTAAAGTAGTTAGAAAAACAGCTAAGGTATTATACAATTTTACAGTCCATTATGGCTGAAACAGGTTGCACAGCGAGTTAAAACGTTTTATGGAACCATTCTAATAATGGAAGGTAACACTCCTGCTGGGCTTCACACAGGTTCACATCATGCTCACAGGGAGCCAAAGTCGACGTCATTGCCGCCCACTTCTTGTCCAGTCCTCTCTATTCCACTACATTGTGGATTACTTGATATGAACTGCACATCGTCTGTCCTTGGCCTGATTTCTGTGGAATTCAATCAATACAGCTTATGATTAAATGTTGACCACACTACACTACACAGCATCCGTTCCATATTAACTAGGCACAACTTCTTAGTTTGGAACGTTCCAAAATACGTAGCGGGGAACTTTCCATACAAAACCCAACATGTCGGTGACAATCGTTAATTTGAAATCCTTCTTTGGCGTTGACCCCAACAGCCTTAACCGTGGTGAAAATCACTACAAATCAGGCCATGCTGAAGGTTTAGAGCAGTCTCCCTCATCACTATGTCACCCTGCTGCCTAAGATCCAACTACTTTGGAAGTGACAAGCAAGGGTTTGTGATGGTGTTCACTCTCTTAATTTACACCTACTGCATGGCACTGCATGTAACTACTGATATAACAGTTGAAAGAAGTAGTCTAAATATGAAGCCATGAACAGATAGCAGATAGTTACGTCCTGTAACGTTATCATCACTTTGTTTTGGTTAGAGCATTTGAAGTCACATTTTGTGAATCAGAGTTTTGGGCGATTGGTCGCAAGCGAAGCTCCTTAGGGTTGTTGTACGTTGGCTGTACTGTCCCTAAGCAACTGTTGACACTAGAGAATGGCTCTATGACCATGGAAGCCTGTTCCCCTTTTCTCATAGAGGTAAAGAGTAAAGGATATATATCATTACGAGATGTGCGTCATTAAAAAGGAGCTAATGGCTCCTCTTTAACGCTGAGCCTATGCTGCCTCTGCAGACATCAGTGCTCTACAGTGATTGCCACTGCAGCCTCAGCATCACTTAACTTCACATTAAATCGCCCTATGCTCCGTCTGCTTTGAGCTGGGGCAGGAAGGAGAAGCCAGTCAGCAGATTAATGAAGGCAAAAGGACCTATTCTCTTTTCCTTTCCTTAGTGAGAAGACATGAGAGGTACTTTAATTTCTGGAGAATGGAGAGTGAGCTCATTGAGGGAGAGAGGGAAAAGGGAACCCAGGAATCTCATGGCCTCCTCTATATGCCAAGAAGACATGGTTCCATAATATCATTAATTTGCTGGATAAGTGTTATCTAAAAATAGATCACCAGGATCAAAATATGATACAAGTACGTGATTCTATGCTTGTCAGCAGTGCTGGCAAGATAGTGGTTTGTCAGGTAAGTGATGGTAAGATTTTGGTGAAGTAAATATTGACCTGCGTGTGTCTGAATTGACTGGTGGTAAGCTTTGGAAGCCAACCTCTGCTTCAGCCGGTGGCAGTAACCCTTACTGAACTGCAGGTGGCGCTTATTGACTTCTGAGCATTTAATCAAACCAGTGAGATGTGCTGCATATTATACAATTTGCAAGGTTTATACAGTTCTCTTTCTGTAGAGGAATTACTTTCATTGTGTTTAAGTTGTTTAAGTTGGCCCATGTAACACCCCTCCAGTGAGTTTCATGGAAATCAGTCTGGTAGTTTTTGTGTAATCCTGCATTTGCTTTTTGAATCGGTTACTGTAGCACCACCTGTAGTCTGCTCTTCCCCCCTTAAGGCCGAGATATGGTTCAACGTGAGCCTCACGTTGGGATGCGTTGGCTGCAGTACACCGTTGCTGTTTAAATAAAGATATTTAAACTAGATTGTTTATAATCTAGGGCACAGAACAGGTAAAATAATGTAGAGTCATAAGGAGAATTGCAGTGATAGTTTCGCCGTCTGGTCTATTTTTCTTCTTCTATTTTTTCCGCCAGCAAATGTGTTGGGCAAGAATTCAGACACCGGCCAATCACAGATCTTGCTGTTCGCGTCTGGCATGTCGACTCAACGGTCTGTCACTTTTTTGGGGAACTGCACGTAGACTACGCACGTATGCTGTTTTGGCTATGGCGCTACCAGCGGGAAACTACATTCGAGCACACATTAAGCATTACGCCTGTCCTGCCCTGTCCTGTCCTGTCCTGTCCTGTCCTGTCCTGTCCTGTCCTGTCCTGTCCTGTCCTGTCGGCAAATCATTGCTAGTTTTGTGAAGATGTCCTATGTAGTAGGGGAGGAGTTGGCTGATTCATAGTCTGGGAGTTATACAGCCCTTAGTACTCCAGGACATGTTAAATATTCAGTATATAGGAGAGATATTGTTTTCTATTAAGTCAATCAATCAGTTTAATGGGATGCAGGGTGTCACGTGACTTGCAATACCGAGCTTGGCCACCATGTACAATAGGAAGCAAGGCTGAGACCTAACCCTGGGGGCTTGGTAACAGGTGTCACCAGGAAAAATAATTCCTGGATCCGCCCTGTGATTCGGATCCTGTCCAAAATTTAATGGGTTCTACATTGGGTCATACTACACCCCTCCACAAAGTTGAATACGAATCGGGCTGGTAGTTTTTGCGTAATCCTGCTGACACACACATGGACGGACACACACAGGGGTGAAAACATAACCTCCTGTGCAGAGGTAAAAAGATGCTCTCCTGTCCTGTCCTGTCCCTGACCATGACGAGGACAAAGATCTGGAGTTGGTCTCCAGGCGCCATTTGAAAAAGAGGCTGCCACTGCTCCTGGCTGTCCTGGAGGAGGGACAGTGAGGATGGGATAAATGCAGAGGACACATTTCTGCTGTGGACATTTGATAGTGTGTGTGTGTGTGTGTGTGTGTGTGTGTGTGTGGGGGTGTGTGTGTGTGTGTGTGTGTGTGTGTGTGTGTGTGTGTGTGTGTGTGTGTGTGGGTGTGTGTGTGGAGTTAGTGAGAT
>CABFOP010094875.1:0-15675 GCA_900683385.1 Anoplogaster cornuta | reverse complement strand
TGTGTGTGTGTGTGTGTGTGTGTGTGTGTGTTTTGTTATTTAGTTCTTTCATTGTAATAGCAAACTAGGGACAAAAAAGCTGCTGGAGGAAATTCAAGCACACTTCTCTGGGCTAATATTGACTCTCTCTCTCTTGCTGTCTCTATCTAGTTCTCTGTCTGTCTTTCTGTCTCTCTCAATCATATTCTAGGTGGCCTGTTGAGCATGAATATACCTGTTTTTCCATCTAGTTAGGTGATAGTAGTACAGTATATTTTTATTGGACATTTTGCTCCTGGTGTAGGTCTGAAAAGGAAAGGAAGAATAGGTTTATCAAGGGGCTTGACCTTTCATGATCCTGCCCATTCAAAAAAAAGTTTTCCAATTTGCACTGAAGGCAAAATCGAAGAAGAACTGGCACTGTGTAATAGTTGGCATTCTTGTTAGGTAATATGGCATCCTTAAGTATTTCATGCATTTTTCAGGGAGGACCGGGAACAGGAAAGAAACAACTCAACATATTCTAGATTGAAGTGTTCAATTTATGATGAATTGGCAGTTTCTCAGGGAAGTGCACTTAGTGCTGTCACCACAAGTATCAGAGCTTAGAGTTTATAGAGCTTTTTTTAGAGCTTTGTCTTTATGGACTACTCACATGTTGAGGAAGGAGTGGGAGTGGGAGACACTACAATGAGGCTCCTTGTGGCTGCTGTACCTAATGGAGTTTTTATGGTTCAAGTTAATGGCCAACCACCTGTGGTAGACTGAAATGCCTTGGATTTTATAGTAGTAGGAGCACATTAATATTCCACAGCAAAACTCAACAAACTCCAAAATCTCCCTCTCTGCTCTACAACTGTCTGAATAAATAAACATTGCCGAAAGTGAGTGGACTGCCCATTCTCCTTAGAAATACTTCCAACAAATATGCAAACATGGCTAATAACTTAGGCTGTTTGCAATTCCCAGTATTTAGAGTTGGGGTGGGGGGGTCTGAATGTCTTTAGCAGATCCCAGGGAGAGCTGATGTTAGAGGTTGACAGCTTTTGAAATTCTATAGGAATTTGTGTGCTAAAGATTGAAAATGTTCTACTAAACCAAAATATCTCTCCATTTTCAATTTTTGTAACCTTTATTTAACCAGGCAGGTTGTTGAGGAGACATTACTATTTATAACAACCTACTTGCCTATTTGCCATTTAAATCAAAGGGATCTTCGGTGATGGTTAAGTATAATATCCGCCACCTCTTCCCCCTCTGTGTTCTTGTCAGATCTTCATCACAGTGAACTGTTTGAGTACAGACTTCTCGTCTCAGAAGGGGGTGAAAGGCCTTCCTCTGATGATCCAGATTGACACCTACAGCTACAACAACCGCAGCAACAAGCCGCTCCACAGGGCTTACTCACAGATCAAGGTTTTCTGTGACAAGGTGAGAACCACCATGAAATGGAAAGCTATTAGTTCCCATGGATTTAGATTTTAGTTATCTACGATCCTTTAAAGAGCACCATGGTTTGTTTGTATTCCATCCTAGCAAACATTTTGTAAGAGTAGGTGTCACTTTTTAATAATAGTGAGAGATCTTATTTTGGACTAAAACATTCATGCACATATGCACATGGTGAGAGTTATGGCTACCTATTGTTATTATGAACCTATGTTGTGAATGGATTCAAATTTGTCATCTTAAAAGGGGAACACCACTGAATTTCATCATCTCCTGCTCTGCGATGTCAAATGTGATATCCATGTCAATACATTGTATAAATGGAAAGGTGACTACAGCGGATTATGGTGCATTTATCTGTGTAGGAAATGTTAAAACTGCTCCAATATAAAGCTCGTAGATGTGATTGTTGCATAGGCCATCAAAATCAGCCTCCCATTTAGATGATTAGATTAGATTAGATTAGATTCAATTGTATTGTCATTTCACAGAGTACAAGTACTGAGACAACTGTGCCGTGCTGTGAAGGGTGCTATATAAATAAAGCTTTACTTACTTACTTACTTACAACGAAATCCAGTTTGGCATCTAACCAGAAGTGCAAATAGCAGTAAAGTGCAGAGTATGTGTGTATGTGGAGATCAATATTAAATAAACAGTAAGGGCTAGATATGAATATGCGAGATATATCAAAGAAGCAACTCAAAGTTGCACATTTGTGTCTCAGAATGTCTCAATCTATGAGCAAATGATGTGAATTTATAAATTGGGTGGTATTTCCCTTCAGTGCTTCCAGGATGCATTGAGCTGTGAGGGGATTTGGTCTGAAGTTACCTCTGTAAATACCCGGGTGTATCTTGTGAATAATAATAATAGACTGTGTGTGACCACAAAGGTGAAGTTGGAGAGTTTATTCATGACATTATTCCTCCCTCTAGTGGTTTCACCTGCACAGTGTGTCACCAGACATAGTGCATGTACTGTATGCAAGTCATACATACAGTATGTAGATAGATCCTTGCATCATTTTGTCAGGGGAATATTATGTTTATGGGATGTTTTTACCATTTCCAGTGACTGATGTGTTCAATCCATGATGATCTATGAACACATTCAATCCACCGAATGTTCAATTTGCCTCTCTTTCACTTTCTGTCCGTCTCAGGGAGCAGAGAGGAAGATAAGGGATGAGGAGAGAAAACAGTTCCGCAAGAAGTCAAAAGGTTTGAGCTGCTTGAAAAACACAAATTGCATCTTTTTACTCATTAAGATTGGAGAGAATTATAGATCGACGATTTGAGGTCTGAATGGGCAGATAATTGGAAGATACGTCTCCCTTGTTTATAATACACAGTGCTGAAGGCATTCTCATGATACATTTAGACTACATTGATTTCTCTTTCTAATCTATTCTGTTATATTCTATTTTAAATTATCTTCTTCATTGGTCCCTCAGGGAAGGATGGAGGTGCAGGTGTGATAACAGCTCCCAAGAAGGCAGACACCACCTATTTCAAGACCATGACTGACCTGGAGGCCCAGCCGGTGCTCTTCATCCCTGACGTCCACTTTGGCAACCTGCAGAGAGCTGGACAGGTACTTTTCTCTATAAGCGACATGGAAAAAGCCTATCTCACATCTGCTTGATTTCGATTTGATTTCGCCATCACATTTCATCATAGTGTACAGCACTTCTTAGTCTTAAAACCTGTGAATGCGCCGTTGGACTGTACAGACCTGGTACTTGATTCTAGTCTCCTTCCCTTTACACAGGTAACCAAGAATATCAGGCTGTCCAAAAGCTCTACTGTGTCCGTTCCAGTCTTTGCTTGTTATATTGTGAAGCTTGTTTTGTAATTGTACATAAGGTTTAGTACAACAGTGTGCTGTACCATTCTGTTTCAGGTGTTTGCCTTCAACACGGAGGAGATTGAGCGAGAAGGGTGAGTGTGCATCACATCAGTTCATGCAAATATGATATATAACATATGGAAATGAAAGAAGGTACACACACACACACACACACACACAGACAAACGCATGAGGGATACAAACACATGCATTCAAAATGCTTCCGTGTATGGCACATGACGTGTGTGTATGTGTGTGTGTGTATGTGTGCGTGTGTGCGTGTGTGTGTTGCCAGGAGCGTGCTGGTGAAGAGAATGTTCAGGCCACCGGATGAAGATCTGTGCCCCACCCCTCACAAACAGATGAAAGGGGAAAGCCACAAGAGAGGTACAGTAGGCCGGCTCCTCATGCCCCGCCCTCTAATCTGCCTCCTTCAACAGGCTTTCACAAACGGGCCGCTTCAGGAGAAAGCTTCACTCAGGCAACCCAAACCTGACTAAAGCCGAAACAGAAATTTGAGAATGTTAAATTGCTAGTGTGTATATTTTTTATCTGGGATATTTCAGTAGTTTGATAGCCTTGTTTTCTGATCATGTAGTTTGAGTTTCTGTACATGCTTTTCTTTGTCTGTTCAGCCGTGGTTCGGACAAATATTGGTGTAGAAATTGGATTTAGTGATTGGCTGCCAACGGGCTCATTCGCCGCCTTTCTCTCCACAGTGCTGCTGTACGTGAGAAAGGAGACAGACGAGGTCTTCGATGCACTTATGCTGAAGTCTCCCACACTCAGAGGCTTGATGGACGCGGTGAGTAATCAAGCGTTTGTGTCCCTGTATGCAAGAGGGATTTCAAGTGCACAAGGGCTTTGTGTGTGTGTGTTGTGTGTCTGTGTGTCTTTAGCAAAGGTGTGTGCAGCTGTCAGCACATTGGATTATGCTTCTTTTTTTTTAAACTGTACAGCACATGTTCACACACTGGTTTCCTTTGTCTTTCAAAGATATCGGAGAAATACGGAGTGCCCACGGAGAGGATAGCCAAAGTATACAAGAAAAGTAAAAAAGGGTGAGTGATCAAGAGCGCGATAAAGAGGCCTATTTGTCCAGATAAAGACCTGTAGGAAAAGTGACCTCAAAGTGTCATTCACACTGTTTTACTCTCTCAGGATACTGGTGAACATGGACGATAACATTATTGAGCATTACTCCAACGAAGACACATTCATCCTCAACATTGAGAGCTATGCAGACGCCTACAAGATCACGCTCATGGAGATCTGACACAAAGGACTGCAGAATCTCATTGACTTAGATTCAAGAGACCCTGGGACTGCTGGTTTGGCTGATATCCAGGGGACCACTGATTGGCTGATTAGCTGATTGACATTATTGAGGATGGTCCATTGGTGGCGTTCCTCCATGGCTCTGATGGATCTCCAGCACTGTTACAATAAGAAGCAGGCGGCATTCTCATTTTATTAGCAAGGTGTGACATCAAGATGCGAGAAATTAAGAGGAGGATGAAGAGGAGGAGGAGGGAAATGAAAAGAGCGCCTGGGAAATGAAGAGCTGGACAGCTACATTCTTATGAACTGGTCGCATTCACTCTGCCATTCTACGTATCCTCTACATCATGTAGCAAAATGATGAACCACAGATCCAAACCTTCCACTTTTTGCCTTTTGGTGGGTATTTTTGTGTGTATAAAATAATCTGTTTGTACTTTAATTCTCATTCTGTACAGATGTGTGTTTTTGCCAAATAACAGGAGTAGCTCCATTAAATGCCTGATGTACACAGACCCATCTTGAACTAGTTGGAACGCGTTAAGAGGACCTTGTTTTCAGCGGTAATTTAGCAGCTTCATTGCATGCCAGTGTTGTTTATAATGTGTTTGGTTAGCTGTGTTATTTATTAATGCTTTTAATGACAATGTTTTACATTTCTATAGCACGTTCCTTTACATTTCAGTGATACATCCTGTCCTCTAGCTTTTATTCAAAAGTAAGTGCCCCATTTTGAATGTACTCATATTTTAAAAGCCCAATTTTCAGCAATGTTGTAATATTTACGTGTCAACAAATGTCTTAAGTGCCAGTGTATAACATTTGTAGGGCCGTACATGAAATAGTACCATTAGACACTGTAAACAATGTCGGAGGGTTAAACAGTGCACTTGTCGGTTGGTTGTTTAGATCTCCTCTGTGCTTAGCGGTGTTGAAAATGGAATAAAGATATGACTATACAGAGAAATCCTGTCTTTAACACTACTTTAGATGCTACATTACGGCTGGCAGCATTACAAAAAATTAAGACAATCAGACAATCTTTCCCCCATTTTGTCTTTATTTGAATAACAAAATGGACATCCTACACAGAACACATAATGCAAGTAACAATACAAAATCTACAAAATGATACTGTGACAAAGATTTTTTTTTGTTCAACAGATAATTGTACAGTAGAAATGGATACAATACTGTGTTTTTTTTAATTTGTCTACATTTGGCACTTGACCACAAGACGCTATTAAATGAAATGTGGGACTGAAATAGCCGATCATCTATTTGAAATATGGAGAAGCCCGGAGAATTCGGCAAATGTTGCATGTTTTCCCCAAGTCACATTCCTCCATTTGTGAAACGGACTCAAGTTTCTTCTAATTGGGGACAGCCAACATTGAGGCAGTGTTAGCAGTGGGGTAATAGTAAATAGCTATCAGTAGTCCTGCCTTGGGGGGGGGGGATTGTTACTAGCTACTAAATTCAGTGATTATAAACTAAGCGGAAGTGTTTTGTTCTGTGCGTTTTAAATCCCTGCCAGTGTGCATCATAGTCATACAAATTTATTATCTGTAACCTCAATCAATGCAATAGCAACCGGTTATCATGCAATTGCAAACGCATCTGTACCTCGGTGCTCATATACATAGAAAAGTGCACATTCAGAGGATGTGATGTCATATATGCTCAAGCTTGTCGAGTACCTTTACACTTTTTGAATGCATACACCATTTTACACACAGAAGCATAGTGCAGTTTAAAAGGTAACGACCGCTACCGTTAACTGGCTTTTTTGTGTGTGTGTGTGTGTGTGTGAGAGAGGGGGGGGAAGACATGATGTCTGGGGACAGTTTATGTTTTAGTTGGGAGAACTGTAGCTATTTTCTTATCGTCAAAGGGAAAACACCCTATGTACACTGTACGTAGCAGTGGACGTTCAAAGCTTTATGCACAGCATTGTGTGGTCATCTCCTTTTTACACTTCTAGCATAAATATGAGTGAATATACTGTACACTTTCATATCATGTTCATCAAGTAAAAGAAAATACAATGTATCACATTCAAATAATTTAAATGTCAAAACTTAAGAGAATCTCTTTCATTGCAGCAAATCGCCACAATTGTTATCACAGAGTAAAAGAATATATAAGTATACACTATCTTTTTATATCATCCAACTCATTTTGCCCATACACTCCTTGAAACTTAGTTGAATAAAGAGGATCACAGCTCTGTTATATTATATAAGCATGTGTGTCAAGTTCATGTATTCATCAGTCAGGTGAATGTATGCAACATCATATTTGTGTTTATGTAAAGCGTGTGTGTGTGTGTGTGTGTGGACATTCAACTTGACATAAAAAGTCACTTCCAACGAGCAGATGGTGTACTCTATTCAGAATATTCTCCTTCGATGGTTAATCTGTCAGTTTTAATTTTATGTAACATTTCTCCAAAATATCTTAAAAAAAAATCTTTCATCTCTTCTAAAACTCCTCCAGACCTCCCGTACATCTAGCCATACCGTAAGCCATGAACATTTGTAGTCCCAGACTCACATACTTACATCCAGTGTTAACATGGAGCTAGATTGCAGATGTAAAGATCTGCCCACCATGATACAACCCAAGTGAACAGTGAGCATCATTAAAAGAAAATAAAAATATAAAAAGAATAAAAACAACAGCAAACTTGGATTCGGCTCAATTCTGTGGAATATACCTCATGCATCTGTTGGATTATCCGTACTGGCCATCTTCTCAGACTGAGACAGCACAGCTTTGATTCAGTGTTTAAAAAGTCTTTGATGGGATTTGAGTCTTTTGTATTGTGGATGTATATACCGTATCTGGGACCCATGTTGCTTTTCACCAGGCATAGAGAGGGACATGTATGTGCGTGTCTGAAAGATTAAATATTTGTTGGGCTTTGCTATTTGTTATATGTACAAGAACATGATTCTGTGTGTACATGTGGGTCTCATTTCATGTACCTCCATAGCTCAGGGCCGAAGTGATCAGATATCGACAATCACACGTGGGTCAACTGAGAGATTTGAAAGTGAGTCAAATAAATCAAATTGCAGTGGAAGAGTCCATGTTTCTACTGCCCAGCACTGCTGGGGTCACACTGAAGCAGCCGCACAATGGAAGGATCGCTCTTAGCTCCCTCCACAAACTCCTCCAGAGACAGTTTACCTGAGAGAGAGAGAAAGAGAGACAGGTTATTACCTAGTTTACTAGTTACAATCAAAGCTAGCCAGGTCTAAAATTGATTGAATTAATGGCCTGTGAGGACACATGGTATGTGTTACAATCAACTGTATTTTAGTTTCAAAAATACATTTTTGTTTAATTGATTGTATTTCAGTCTGACTAACTTAGTATGTGTCTTTAAAGAAGCTTAAATTCCACTGGGATGTATTACACAGAGAGAGACAGTGGGAAGGTCTTACCATCTCGATTTGTGTCCATTTGCCTGAATATCTTGTCTGTGCGTTTCTCAGGCGTGGACTCGTCCTCGGGCATCTTCATCACTGAAGAAACCATCTTGTAGATGGCCTGAAGACAAAGGGAACAAAGAGATGGAGGCTTTAAAGCATATAATTGCATCTGTAACAAAGTGGTTTTTGCAAGCAAAGTCACTCAGTAACACTGTCGTGCCATTTACAGTTTTGCGAGAGTGGGTGTCACTTTTTTTAAATAGTGGACATCTCAGGCATGAACACACTTGCATCCAGATCACATTTTAGTATAAGATCACCACAATAAGCTGAGCTGTTATCCTAGTCCTCCATGTCCCCACCAGAAGCTACAAGATGTCAAGTGGGGTTACATCAGCTTCAGGCCAGCAGGGCTGTTTGATACAGAAGACGGTCTCAATGAAAAATATAGCAAATCAACCAACTCATCGATAAAGGCCGATAAAGAATTACTCGCATTTTAGTTTATATTGAAAACCAGGATGCTTTTCCTGTCTGAAAGGGATAGTCTTAAAAGACCTTGAAATATTGGAAGCATAAGTTGTTAGCATTTATTAATTATGCTAGTGCAAGTCTGTGGAACTGAAAACCGATTCTCTGAAAATCATATGTAACATCTTCCAGAAACATCTTCCAGAAACATAGCTCACTATACAGATTTAACTGATATTTTAAAGACACGGTTTTCTGGCCCACAGACTTGCTAAGACAAACAAATTGCAATAACAAACTGCTAATAACATCTGTTTTCAATATCTAAATAGCAAAACTATTGCAAAATTGGTTTGGATGGACTAAAGCATGTGGTAGAAATGAACAACATTACCCAGCCACATGATTAGTGGTTGTCAAAACAGACTCCACACTGTGCTAGCCTTCTTCTGTGTTTTAATTCCTCTCCTTCCTTCTCTCATGCATTCTGAAAATATTTTTCTTATCTACATAATTCAGTCAACTCAATTTAGCGCTCTGTGATACGGGATGTAACAACATGTGCTGCTGGGCGGTGTGTGTGTGTGTGTGTGTGTGTGTGTGTGTTAAAGACACTGCACCATGCAACAGAGCAGCCCTGCAGAAACCACAGAACACATGAGTGTCTATAGTGAAGCGCCCGAAGGCCTGATTGGGATCACAGACGTCGTATTGTGCCAAAGATTAGACGAGGACCAGGGTGAGACTGTCCATTTTGAAGTGGAGCTGTTGAGAAGCCGAGGGCGAATGCTTGCTCGGATTGCGTAGTTGCTCAATGTAGTGCCGAGTCAAATGAGGATCTGAGGTAAACCGCTCCACTCTAAATACACCATCTAGAGTCGGAGGAGGACCTGGGAGAAACTGCTAGTTTCTAAAATTACACAGTGGCTGGTTTTGTGCTCTGGGGAGTCAAATGGTGCAGAACACAGAAGCAGATGGATATATGATGTAGCAGCTGGTGTGGATGGCGGAACAAAATGTTGCTTCACTGGAGGAATACATTTAGGAACAGGGAACATGGCACTACTATGATCAAATATATTGGCCACTGAAAGACTGAGGGCTATATAAAGGTTGAGAGGCAGACAGAGAGAGAGAGAGAAACACAGCAAAGAAAGAAAGAAAGAAAAACAAACATCAACACACGCCGCCCACCCAGATCACCACAGCGGACCCACCGTTACAATCTCCAGCATCTCGGCCTTGCTGATGTAGCCGTTCCCGTCCAGGTCGTACATACTGAAGGCCCACTTCAGCTTCTGGTCCAGCCGGCCGCGCGACGTCACGCTCAGCGCGATGATGAACTCCCTGAAGTCTATGGTGCCGTCTCCGTTGGCGTCGAACGTGCGGAAGACGTGCTCGGCGAACTTGGAGGCGTCGCCGTAAGGGAAGAAGTTGCCGTAGATCTTCTTGAACTCCTCCATGGAGAGCGCGCCGCTGGGGCAGTCCCGGAGGAAGCCCTTGTACCACTCGGTTATCTCGTGCTCGGTGAAGTCGGTGTTCTCGATCAGGTCCTGCATGATCTCGGGACGGAGCTTGCTGTTCTGTTTGCCCATGGTCACTGCTTCTGTTGCCGCCGCTGCTGCTGCTGCTGCTGCTGCCGGTGATGCGAGGGTGGCGGTGCTTTAGACTGTCGACAGTGTGGGAGGAGGTAAAGAAAGAGAGAGAAAGGTTGTTAGAAATCATCTGAAAGTACCTTGAGCTTTGGTGGCGATGGAGGGAGGGGAAAGGAAGGGAAGTAGTCAGACACAAAACGTTAAAAAGACAGCGTGATTGAGAGACATGTATCAATATTGGATGAAATAGAAACTGAGGCACAGGCAGAAGAAGATGGACAGGCTGAGTATGTGTATGTTCTCTTGCCTACCTATGTTGGATGCACTTATTGTAAGTGGCTTTGGATAAAAGCGTCTGCTAAATGACTGTAATGTAATGTAATCACATACAGATGCAAAACCAGGAGTCTCACACCTGCATGTAACTGCTAAGAAAGACCACCAAATGTTTTCACAGTGAAAAAATACACCAGATGCACACAACCACACCCTCACGTGCACACAAGCTTCTGTGTGTGTGTATGTGTGTGTGTTTGCGTGCGTGCATGCATGGAACTCTGCATATGCAACTTCCGCTCCCTGCAGGAACTCTCATGCTTACACCTCAACGCAGCAAACACTCCCACATCCACTGCACTTGATCGTCGAGACAGTTTGCCGACCTACTTTGGGTTTGATAAAGCAAATCAGAAGCATTCTCTCGCTCTCTCTCATATCTGTAAATTGGGGTGTCGTTGGAAAACAAAAAGAGCAGAGATGATACATAATGATAAAACTCTCATTTGATCTACGGACTCTAAAGTGCATGATGTGTGCTTGCCAGGCACCTGGTTAAAACACTGAGCTAATCGACCTGGTACGACTTATCACAGAGAATCACTTTAATGAATGGGTTGTTAGAGAAAGTGAGCAGGGAGCCTTTACACACAACATGAAATACAGTTCACTCACCCAACAGCTAATGCCCTTAGCACTTTCCCCTGTCTGGCAGCTAGCTGCTACTGAGCTCTTCAGGCTAAAGACGAGAAGCTGTTCTAGCCGAGGATAATGACAGGTCCAAAGTCAGGTCAGACCAACGTGAAGTACAGGACAGGTAATCTGTTCCAAAGACGGGGGAAATCTGTCACCTCTCTATTTACAGCCATGTTGGTGGCTTCTCTTATTATGGAATATCTTAAGAGTCCAAATACAACTTTTAAAGGAATAATTCATACAAGTGTAAAAGAAAACTTTGAGTGACCTATTACCTCGAATAATACCGATACAATTTGAAACCATATTAAGCCTAAACACTATTGTATGGCCCTTTCATGGTCGATTTCATGTTGATTGACCTCTCCAACACACACACACTTTGTCTAGCTACTATCAATGTCGTACTCAGATGGAGACTGTTACCCATTCTAACTGAGTATTGAATAGCCAGAGGCCACGCCTCTTCTCAGTCAGGGAACTATGGCCCACTGTTCCGTCAAGGCTAATTGGGAAATAACTGCCATCTTGTTTACATGGATGGAAAGTGGTGCCCTCAGTGGAAATGTGCTCTTCTTGCCAATAACAACCTAGGATTAATGAAGATGCACTTCTACTGCTACAAACTAAACAGGAAGCACTTGCAGGACAGGACAAGCAACATCTAACTGGAGGATTATGGAAATATGACTATCCCAACAGCCACCAAATGCAAATGAGGTGAGACAATATCCTTTAATTTAGCCATATTGTCATTTTAAGTCAGCATCAGTCTGCATTGTTTTATTTCCTTGTGGTTGACTGGCTGGTGACAGAATGTTTTTAAGTCTTTTTTAAAGTCGTTTTTTAAGTCTGAATAAAATTGCCTAGCTTGTCACGCTCTTTGCAAACAACCATGAGAAAGGTGCCTTTGTTTTTTGTCACTCATGCACATACAAACAAGATCCATATAAACAGCTATAATACTTTTAATTAAGAGTAAACAATGGGCTTTGACAAACTGACAACATCTACGGTGGCGCAGTGCTTGCACAGTACACATCAGCAGCTACACAGCAGGGGTCTAGGTAGCTGAACTGCAAGCTAGAAAGAGGCAAATACTCCAGGCCAGAGAAGGGAAGCAGGTAGAGGATGACCAGCAAACTCCTAGTGTGTCTCTCTACAACTTGGACATCCTGCCACGCCTCCAACTATCTTCCCTGCTCGTTAACACTCTATTAGTACTCTATTAAGCAATCTATGAAAAGCGCTGCTCCTCTAGGTGACAACAAAACTCCAGGTCACTGAACTACATCTATAGTGTTTCACTGGTCTGCAGCATTTAGCACACAATTGGTTGACCTTCTGAAACACCAATTGCTCACAGAGATCACAGAATTGTAGTGATCCTCCTGGGTTTTTTTTTAGTGTTGTTTATGTAGTCTTATTTTGTATTTTATCATCTCCTCTATTTCATTTTGCCCAAATATAATCCATAATCATATGTCTGGAAAACAGAATCTTGAAATCATGCTTTATCCATGTGGCTACAGCTATTTGGAAGATGGGATAGGTTAGCTACATGACTTGTTTAGCCTACCAAAGCTAAAGTTACAAGCTAAAACATATTAGGCTACTTCAGGTAACATTGAACACCAGGAAATGAAAAACAATAAATAGAAAGTGGGTGAATGAGTCGGTCAGAACAGTCATCCTGACTATATCCATTCATTTTATTCACAATCTCATTCTCTCATTCAGCTCATTCTTTGTCTGATGTGGTGAGTGGCACACAGCAGACCAGAACCCTCACATTGTTTTCAAGCATTTTAATTGCATTTAATTGAGTTTCCATGATTATTAAGGCTGTGTTGTCATGGTGACAGACCATACAAACACTCAGCATTTGGCAGCAAATGCTAGGAAAATGCTGAATACAATTGAATTCAAATATGTTGTATCGCTCAGTGTAAGGCAACTCACTTCTAAAACATGATCTAAAAATTCTTTCCACTCTTTTCACAAACTGAAGGCCTACTAGAGTACATCTCCTTGTCTGCCTTTCCAATCTTCTTCTTCTCTGTCTATGCCTCTCAACTAGGCATCTCATGATTCAATGCACCTTATCCTTCTCCCTTCTTCTGGCTGTGGGTTTATGTGCATTTTAAAAGAAGAGAACAGAGCGCCACTGAACATCCCCAGGACCGGTCAGCCTAAGGACTTGGCTATTTCTGGGACTTGTAGGCTCAGAGATCACAGACCTACAATTAACCTTTAAGGCTCTTACCTGCTGCTGCTAGCAGACCAGTGATGGCACCGTTACATAACCAGGGCTGTGCCAACCGGCTGTTTTGCGTGGTTGAGCCGAGATCTACTGTACCTCTCCGAACGTCAGGACAAGTTAGTGAACATCAGGCACCAGCTAAACTTTCTGAGCGTGTCTGAGGAGGGCAAAAGCCTAAGAAAGAGTCACTGACCTCAACCTGTCCAGGTATTATCCAGCTGGGAACAGGCTGTGCCCTCACCTCTCACTCAATGACAGATCAACAGGATCAACATTTTCCTCCTGAAACCCATCAACAAGCACTGCACTGCAACATGTATTATACTGACTAAAGAGAGTAGGATGAATTGATGTGAGACACAAGCGGCATCAGCTGGAAGAGGGAGCCTAAGAAGAGGATTGTCAGCTTCTCTTTGGTGTCTGAGCACCAGAGTGGCACTTCATTGTTTTATTCATCTAGTGTGAAGCGCAGATAAGTTGCAGCCAGAGAATGTCCCGCTGGCCTTGTTTGCAGCCAATGAACGCAGCTAATTAAAAATTGTTGTGTTGTGTTGTGCATTGTGTTTTTCATTTCAGTGTATCCACTCATTAAAAAGACATTCATTAAATTCAAGCAAGCATTCGCTGAAAATTCCCTGCCAGGGTAATTACTTTTTGTATTATACGGGAACAACGCCAGACTATTCTCTTGTGTTGACAGTGACACGAAGCAGTCTTTGTTCCCAGATTGTGAGAAATCGAATCCCACACAACCATATGGACAATATTTTTGGACTTGTGAAGTGACATGTTTTACAATGCTGCAATGCAACAGCTCAGTTGATTCCTTCTTAGCTGGCTGAATCAAGGGCCCTCTGCAAGGCGTTCATCCCAGAACATCTTATGGATCACTTACGTAACGCCCAGAAGTCTCCATTTATATCCTGCAGGTAAATCCTGGCCCAAGAGTCCCTCAGATAATCCAACTGGCAAGAACAGAGAGTGCAGAGGAGAGCTGGGGGTTAGACAGAGAGAGGGACCAAGCCAGAGTGTATGACAGAGGCTCGGTAATGGACAGGGAGTTTCTGTTTGACATCCATGAATGATACATTCATGATGAAATGTGATGCATCTGAGAGCAGGCAGCAGAGCTGTGGCCGGGCATTCATTCATGACATAACAGGCTAGCAATTATTTGACTTTCAAGATCAGCAACCTGATATTCACCCACAGGTCAAAGTAAATTAACTATTTTTAATCAGTGTCCACGTTTTAAGTCTAATAACCCATTCACTCTTATTTCAAATAAGGTAAGTTCAGATAAAGACCTCAGCCAAAATTTAAAAACCCGAGTGGCCCCAGTTCAAACAAGAGTTGAAAGAGATTTGGATTTTGCATTCAGGCTACACCACACACATCAATACATACAACTTTGAGGCTTGCAACAGCACAAGCACTCTCCATACTCTGAGTTATTTCATTCAATAAGTAATTAGTAATTCAGTTCCACGTCTTCTCGACACAGACTAGTGCTGTGAGTTTGATTAGTCCAATGATAGGCTTTTACAGAAACATGAGGAGCATTTTTTAAAACCATTTTATGGGTTGGATGTTGCCACACGTATGCTGCCTGGTGCGTAATCTGAGATCACAGATATTTTGAATGGTCTCATTTTCTGCTCTGTGGAGGGATTTATCAGAAGTTGCTGTGACGCACTTCAGTTGCTCCTGGATGGCAAAGGGATGAAATAGCTCATATAGCTCATAAAAAAATGTTATGGCAGTTTGATATCCTTCATTTGTTTCTTTCAGACTGTTAGATCCTTATTACCTCCGCCGAGGTTATGTTTTCGCCCCTGTGTGTGTGTTTCAGCAGGATTCCGCAAAAACTACCAGCCCGGTTTGCATGAAACTTGGTGGAGGGGTGTAACATGACCCAACTTAGAATACATTAAATTTTGGACTGGATCCGAATCACAGGGTGGATCCAGGAATTATTTATCACTTATAGGAGTTATTCATACTTCTGACCACCAGAGGGCAAATGAGGGTGGAAACTATACTGATGAGCAACACAGTGACACCTGTTACATAGGTTAGTGTCTCAACCTGCATTTAAAAGGTACTGTAAACTTCAAATCATTCCAAGTAAACAACAGACACTTTCAGGTGGATAAAAATAAAGTTTCTGAACATTAAAATGATTCACTTCATAGAAAACAATATCTCTCTTATATACTGAACATGAAACATGTCCTTGGAGTATTAAGGGCTGTATAACTCCCAGACTATGAACCAGCCCACTCCTCCCTCTACTACTGCTGTGATTGGCTGTTAATGAATGTGAATGGGATGTCTTCACTAAACCAGCAACGATTTGCCGATAGGACAGGAC
>CABFOP010094821.1:0-7500 GCA_900683385.1 Anoplogaster cornuta | reverse complement strand
ATGTTCACATGTTCCTTATCTATTTAATGTGCAGAACAAACAGCCAGTGGAATGCAGCCCACCGCATATTGTTTACTTCAAAACCACAGTCTTCAAAGTAATCTAAATATCACGACCATGATTTAATAATTACTAATGATTCAGCGCCAGGAGACACAGAGCAGTACATTCTCAGACTTCACTGACTGCCCAGATTCACTGGAAAAGAGCATGTTATGTACATTAAACAAATGTGCTTTTTTTTTTGCTCATCTGAATGATCTAAAAAACATGGAAAACACGATAGACATGTCATGTGATCAAATCACACTAAGATAAATCTGACCTTTGAATCTGGAGACCTCCCAGACTTTCTACTTGAGATTCACTGAGTCATGGCACCTGGACTTCGATCCGAGTCCAGTCACTCTGTCATGTTGCAGTTATGCAACCAAACGTCTGCATATCATTCAGCACTTCCTCTTAGAAGCCAGACACAGACGGGCGAGTTTCTGTTGGAGCACTCCCATAGGGCTCATCATTATGTCATCCATGTGGTGAACAGTGACGACATTGGTTTGGATGATGACTGATGCAGACTTTGATGGACTCTGAACAAAGGGATATTACAAATAGATATTGGAAAAAATCATTTAGGGAAGACAATAAAGGATGGCACAGTTCTAGTCTTATGTTTAAAGTCGGACTGAAATAGCTTTGCTTATATTTTGTACTACCCTTGGTGGGAAAATAGGCAATGTCAATTGTATTATTAACTAATTTACAATTTATATTTTTTTGTTTTTAATTATAAAAATAGTTTTTTTTTAAATCACTGCACCACCTACTGGTCTTTGTTTCCACATTTCTGAAACCGTTGCTTCCTGACATCAGGAAGCACTTCATTTGCATGCAGCCTAACACAGAGCACCGCTATTATTCTGTCATGAAGTGGTCTGGTAATGTGGTAATGAAGCAGTGTTCTTTTTTATTTGATCACTTGTTTGATCGACTGATCGCGTTGTCACCAGCAAATCGGCTGCAGCCAATTAAGGCTGATTGCAGCTGCAACGTTTTAACTCGCTGTGTGACTGTCGGGAGGGGCGAGCTGAGAGCCGGTCAGCTCTCCATATACAGTAAGCAGCTCACCAAATCTCAAATTTGGAAACGTTTTCCAAATTTCCAAACAGGCGTTATTTGGATAAACTGACCACATATTCAGAATCTACATTGTTACTTTCTCGCCTGCAAAAACTTAAAACTTAATAAAGTGACATTAACAGTCTTACAACAAAAAGGCAGGATCACGAACCAGGGATGAACTCTTTAGTCTCAGCCTCAGACGGTCCACCAACTAGCTGTCACTCAAAACGCAAGGAGTACGTCCTCGACCCCGCCCACCCAGTATCCGACCTCCATAATAACATGATAGTAACATTTTTGTGATATGTCCAAAAGTACAATTTGTTTATCATTAAAAAAAAACACATTTTAAATCCATTTAAAAACAATTTTGCAATGTTATAGAATATAAATAAAGATACAGTATTTCAAATTTCAGTCCGACTTTAACAAACTCTGGGCAATTCACTGGTGCTGTACTACAAGCAGAACTTTATGAAAGCACAGGTTATGGCCATTTTTGTCACCATCAAACAATGTTTTTCATATGAGAGAGTGCTTGCTGTACAACTGCTGTAAATGTTGGCTGTCTTAGGGCCTCAAGACAGGGGAAGCTTGGAGAACACACAACAAAGGACTAAAAGAATATCCAGCAAAGCCTCAGTTTGGGCTTCTAGCACCAGTCAAAGCAATATCTGGAAACAGTTTTTATCCTGCAACAACAAAAACACGCAGCATCCCAGATTTCAGGCCCTGCATAGCTGCATCAACCACAGTACCCGCTCTGGTCAGGGCAGTTCATGCAGACATGCAGCTAGGGCTAAGCGTATCAGCCCAGAGGCTACATATAGCATGACAACACAACTATGAGAGCAAGCCCACCTCCCAAACCCTGGTCACACGGCAGGTCTTGTGGGGTCATTCCCAAATACCACAGATAACATTAACTCTTCTCAATGATTATCTACTAGCATGAAACCAGTTCTGTGGTCGAAGGTGGAAGAAGGAGGGGGACTTGTAGAAGAAGGATGTTCAAAAATGCTCTGTTCCAGTCTTGAATAAATGTTATGATAATTTCATTTTGCGTGAGTAATTGCGTCTGGTCTCACAGGCTGTTCTGGCAACTGAAGTGCAGAGGAGGGGAACGGGAGAGGACCCGGCAGCAGGCCTATTGTTTACTGAACGACTGGAAGAGTAATCAAAGATAAAGGCTTCGTCTATTCCACTCACACCCTGGATGTTTAATCGCAGCGAAAAGGGGGAGTTGTCCAGACTCCAGAGACAGGGAGCCACTGCTATGTCCTCTTTTCTGCTGGAACACAATGTTCATTACGAGACTTGGCAGGAATAACAGAGCCTGGTGGTATGCTGGTGATTATAATGTGCTCGCTTCAAGATATAGGACACAGAGTGATGGAGATTCGATAAATCTCTGCAAATTGTGAGACAATAAAAAAGGCACAATGAATAACAATGAATTCATGTGGGAAAACATTTTATCGCTGCAACGCCAAACCCAACCAAATTCATCAGGAAAGAAAGGGCGCCCTTCTGACACAATTTCCATTACGGTTACTGGTACAGCATTCCAACGGCAAACACAACACACTGGAGGCGTGAGAATGGGAAATGCGGCAAGTTATCCGTCTTGCGCAACTCGGCTTGCCTGTACATACATGTCAGAGTGCGATTGGGTGCCTTGATAGGATAGTGAAACTATAGGCCTCCAGTCAGGCAGAAGGGCCTGCGGAGTGGGCTGGCCTGGGGGGGCTTTAGACAAGCCAACAGCAGGAAGGAAATCAGGAAATCAGCAGAGCATAGGGACAATGCCATGGAGATTAGTGATCAGTTAACCCCTTGTTAGCCCCTCCGCTAGCTCACCCTACCTTTAACGTCCTTTTAAACACAAGCACACACACATACACAAACACAAACCATTCACTCTGAACCTCTATCTCCCTCCCTCAAAGCACGCACACACACACACACCACTCTACTCTTGAATTTGTACACTGTAGTTTATCCACAGTTCCATCTTTCGCACTATCACAGGCGGTAAATCAGCAGCTCCTGTTCTTCGCTCTTTCCCCCCACAGGTAGTGGGTCCAGCCAACCAACCAGCAGGACCTAACTTAACACCTATGACTCAAAGGGTGACTCGCACGGCAACATTGATGATATCATCTGATGGCTGGCAAACATCCTAGTGGGGGGGGGGAAGGGAAAAAAAGACAAAAGAAACTCCACCTGGATGCCTTGACCCTTGTGTACTCTGACCTCACCTGGCTAATCTGTTAGTTACAGAAGAGTTTCGCCGTCAACACACCTGGAGCGTGAAGTCCTGCGCTGCTAGTGGCAGCTTACAGTAGGAATGCATGGCGAAAAAGATCATTGTCTTGAAGGAATAAAAGTGCTCAGCTAAGCGGCAGTGCACACAAAGGTAAGACACAGCGGCTTGGTAGTTCTGACAGTGTGCCTTGAAAGCGTCGGGTATGGGACAGTTGTAGTGTGAAAGGGGATTTGGTCGTTTCGTTTGAGGAAGGCTGTTTGGTCGTTTCGTTTGAGGAAGGTTGTATGGTTGTTTCATTTGAGGAAGGTTGTTTCATTTCTCTGTCTCGGGGGCTGTGCGCTGTGCTACACTCTCCCAGCAGCGAAACAAGCCCCATCATGTCAAGGGAGAGTTTGTCAGGTTGTGCAGGTACCAGCCACTGCCTAGTTTCCTGACACAGACGCGTGTATGTGTGGGATTAAAACGTCCTGTATTTGCTCAGCAGGACAGGTAAGTACGAACTGATCAATCTTATTCTATCCTTTTGTTATCTATACCGCTGGACAAACGACTGCTTGAGAAAATACTTTGAGCCCGCTACTTTTAAGCAATTGGTTAGACTTTCAATTGGACAAGTTGTATGCGTTCGTCTCAAAGGCGGACCACTAATGGCAGCATAGAGGAAGATTATTTCAAAACTGTGAGGTTTCTTGGCAAATCTGTTTTAATTGGCTTTCTTTAATTTTTACTTGGGCATGAAGTGTTTCCTGAACATGATCCTCACGGCTGAAACGCAAAGACTCCTCCTTGGCCAAACTGACATGTTTGCAAAGGAATGCTGTTGTGTCCACTCTCTCCAATCTCCCGCTGCTACTAAAGTGCCGATAAAACCTTTACAGGCCAACAAAACCTGTTTGCTGTAGTGCCTTACAAATTTGCAGAGTGAGTGTTTCAAGTCACGAACACAGATCTAATGTGGGCAAAGCTGTTTGGAAGACCATAAAATCACAAGAGACCACGCAGACTGTCCAATCGGCATGCCAGCCTTGATGAACTGAGTTCTGTGTTACTCAATAAAATTATTACAGCTCACGAAAAGCTGCAAAAGATGAAGCCTGTCAACAAGTTATTTTTCTTACAAAGTTGGCAAGTGTGAACTGTTATTATATTATGTATTTGCCAAGATGTTTCCTTACAAGTTTATTGGTTGAAGATAAATGTCAATATTATATCCCCAAAACTGAATAAAAATTGGATTACTTGTTTCGAAATATAAGGCCTGCCCTAAAACATTTTGGTCACGCTACACCTCTCACACCACAGCAAAGGAATTTGAACGCATCTGGTCCCGGCTATTTGTGAGAATGCTGAGTGACTTTTTTATTGCTAATTTTAATAGGTTATCCATCAGTAAAAATCGATATTTCTCAAAAAAATGGTAAACGTGTTCGGAATTCAAGCCATCATCACGCTTTCTGATAAAACAAAATGTGGAGAGATACTGTAGAAAGCACTGTATATATACAGGATATTAAGTCCCACTTGGGAGTGTCTGTTTTTGTATTGCCAAGTTACTGGAAGTTTCAAGTAGGCTGATAGACTTCCTTTGGAGGACGTGCAGCAGCAGACCACACCTGCGTTTACAGGAAATAGCAGGGATTTGAAAAGTAAACATTTAGAATTGAATGCTTCAAAGCATGTGTTGGAACACCTCCCTGCAGCCAAATAATACTGAATTACATTAATCCAAAATCAAGCAGAGCAGGTGTATTCTCTAAACAACGGCTGCTTATTCACAATCTGGTGCTGGAGTACACTACAAACAGATATAAGGAATACTCACGATGAGAGTCAAAGCTGGATAATCAGAAAACATTTATGATGTACTGTTGATGGATGCAAAATCCTGTTCTCTGACATGAACTCATCATCAGAATGCTATTGTATTTCTTTAACTTTGCTTCTCTTCTTTCCGAAACAGTGTTTTTGTGGCAGACGGGGTGCTGCTGATTCCTCGCTGAGCAAATCAAGGAGATACAGGGACTTTCAAGGATATATAAGGACATTTAAGTCTATCTCAGCCCGATTTGCCAAGATGCCACTGAGGACCTCTTTGTACCGAAAACAAGCTTCGGGTCGCTGGCCCAGGAGGAGTACCAAGCGCAGGGAGGTGCTGTCTGTCAACATGATCAGCCTACCACTGGCAGATTTCCGCCACGTCTCACATATTGGCAACGATGCCCATACAGACAGCTTTGGAGACCTGTCTTTTCTACAGATGGGCCACAGCCTGCTCATACAAAGTTCCCAGAGCGAGCAGAACCTCTTCCTGGCCTGCTCTCCACCACCCAAGCCCCCTCGTCTCAACCTGGATGAGGCCGATGCCCCAGATAGCCCTGACTGGCCCAGGGGCCAGCACAGCGCCCCCCAGAAGAGGAAAAAATGCAACTCTATGCCACTGCTGGACACAGAGGAAGGGGAGATGGAAGGGGTGTGTGGATATGAGCAAAGGATCATTGTTGGCCCCAACCAGAGTCACAGTCCTGGCCGGGGCAGTCTGAGTTCAGGGAGAGATGGGGACTCCACAATGACCTGTCCAGAGGACACCACAGGTCAACAGAAGGAGGAGGACAGTAACTTTTCCTTCAGCCTGGATCTGGGCCCCTCCATCCTGGATGACGTTCTCCAGGTGATGGAGAAGCTCCACCACTAGAGGAGATGGCAGCTAAGTCTTATGGCTGCGTCAAAAGAACATAGTGTAATGGGAGCTGGAGAAGTGATCCGTCTCAAACCCGTGTTGACTCATGCTGATATCCTCTGATATTGGTTGGTTCCTCTGAAAAGTGATCATTATTGTTCAAATGAATGTGGAGACATTTGTTTTCCATTGTTGGAAATGATATAGTTATCTTGTCTCGTCAAAATACAATACACTAAAAGCCGTCTGTTTGCCTCCTCTACAATACAATACAGGTCGTTTGGTTGCCTCTAATCAATTGCAAATTACCACAAGAGACATGGTGTTCACAGGTCTAGAGAAAGGTGAGACAGATTCATGTTCAAACCAACTCAATTAACATGGGGACGACAGACAGAGGCAGAGTGGGAGATGTGTTGGGATGAAAGGATCTATGTAAAATAACATGGATGAGTTTATATAAAGGAACTGTATCTGCATGGAATTCTTCAGAGTACCCTCATAGGCAGTGATGCTGTCGGATCTCTCTCCCTTTCAGCGCTGAACTGTATTAAATACTCATTGAATCCTATGACATAGTTTGTTGCAGTTGTCTTCTTACGATCATCACCGCGACCAAGAAATAACTCCTAACACCATGGAACAACTGACAATATGTCTCCGTGATGTCAGAGGACTAAGCAGTAACAAAAAACCTGTGGACAGCACCTCTGTTTTATGGGAGGTAAATCTACTCCCCTGGCAAGCCTGATACACAGGAAAGGTATTTCTGCTTTAACACCTTTGGAGTAAAACCAGTTACTTTGTGAACATCAGATCACCTCAGCGAACTTCTAAAATGAGTTATATATACCTTGTTGTAGTGTGCCTATAGCAGTGTATACTATGGTCCAAAGTATTGTTAAAGAGTAAACATAACCCCCCTTGACTGATTAAACCACAGAAGTACAATGACACAAAGTTAATGTTCTTCTAGCATTACCACTTGCAGAGGCAGATATATGGAGTGAATATGATGCCAATACAACTTACAATGTTTTTAGAGAGCCACAAATGTGAATGAAGTTTTGCGCACAGCAATCACAACTTACGCGTGTTGTTGACGAGTCACAAATGTAAAAAAAAAAAAAAAAAAATGTGTGCACAGCAAAACAGATTTGTCACAAATACAAATCCTGTCTTGTGAGTCTTGAATATGCATTTGTCAATATGCACACGTGTGAATGCAAAGTTGTGGAGACACAAAACTTGGCACTATATTTCCGTGTACCGTGAGGAAAAAATCCATACGCGTATGCACCAATCAAAATGAAGTTGCCTCCAGAACTCATAACCAATCAGTCAATGACAGTCCGCCATACTTCCGCCACATGGACGATCGTCCAGTTGCACTGTAGACCTTCACTTATGCTACAGTGGTCGTGCATAACGT
>CABFOP010094783.1:0-12656 GCA_900683385.1 Anoplogaster cornuta | reverse complement strand
GTTTTGTTAAAGGTAGTACGAGCAATTATGGTTTCGTTTTTTTGGTTTATCTCATTAGCAGCAGCGCCATACATTGCCCGAAATGTGGACGGGTGTGGGGAATGTGATGTCCAGAACTCTGCTTGTCCGTTGTAGCTTGGTTAGTGTTTTTTAGCGACAACAGTCCTCGTCCACCATGGTCCAGTCTATTCTACTCAGAGTCTGACTTCCTGGTTGTTGGGAATGCAAGTCGGCAGGCAGGTAGCCATCCAATCATTTCATTGCAGCCAAATGGATCATCTAATCGTTTAATTAGAGCTGAAGGTAACGTTAACAGACACGTAGTATATCCAATCTTTTCATTCGGAATGAAATGATTGGACGTACTTATTACAGTATTACAGCTGCTACAGACACCGGATTCTTTTCATTTTTTTTCCAGAGGACTTAATTTATTGATTTCTGTCGGAATATATAGATAATGTCTACGAATATAACCGAAAATGCTGCTCAGAACATTGCTCGTACTACCTTTAAATGTTATAGCTACTAATTTCTATTAATTTGACAGTTTCTCTGAGAATCTCTCTTTTTCTCACTAATAGATTACGTCAATAGACTGTAAAGATGCTCTTGAGATGATCTGTAACCTGGAGTCGGAAGAAGACGAGAAAGGAGCTCTTTGTTTATGTTCTGCCTTCCTCAAGCGACAGCTTCTCCAGGGAGATGTTTATTGTGCCTGGTGAGTGTTCCTGACCATTAGTATTGTCTACATACTCTTTCACTGCTAATTACTGTTCAATAATTTGAGGTTGATAATGCAGTTCACTTGCGAATGGTCACAAAATGAATTAAATGTTCTTATCTTTTCCAGGGAACTCACACTGTTCTGGAGTAAGCTACTGATGCGTTTGGAGTCGTCAGCTGATGCATTTCTTGAGCAGAGCAAAAAGATGGCTCTTCTCTGCAGAAGTGTCTGTCACATTCTCTTTCTCATCAAAGTAGTCCAAAATGAGGTAAAATAAATAATAATTCTGGTTGAACCCAGAACCATTGCCAATCACAAAAACACTGACTTATAGTAGGATGCCGAATACATATGTTTTTGTGATCTTGAAAACATCCTTAGCATTTAATCAAATTTTTTTATTTTTTTTTATTTCCTCAGGTTGGAGAGGTGGGTCTTCCAGTGTGCGCTGAAATGTGCATTCAGGCTCTGAAAATGACCTCCGGTGACCATAAGGACAACAAGTCAACCATCTGCAAAACTATTCACTGCCTCTTGCCAACTGATCTAGAAGTTAAGCGTGCATGCCAACTGACTGAGTTCCTCCTTCAGCCTACCGTCGACTCATACTACGCTGTGGAGTCACTGTACAACGAACCTGACCAAAAGCCTGAGGAGGAAGGTAGTCTACCCGTACCCAATTCTTTACGCTGCGAGTTACTGCTGGCCTTGAAGACACAGTGGCCTTTTGATCCAGAGTTCTGGGACTGGAAAACACTGAAGCGCAACTGCTTGGCGTTGATGGGTGAGGAGGCAGCTATTGTGTCATCTATTGACACGCTCAACGATACAGATGAACAGGAGGCGGAAAGCATACTGGGCAAGGCCCCTGAATACAGAGACCTCGAGGACTTTCTGTTAAACACTACAAATGAACTGAATGAAATCACCGATGAAAGAGAGAAAAACAGAGAAGCTAAAAAACTTCGGGAACAAGGGTTCGTATCAGCTAGATTCAGAAATTGGCGAGCTTATATGCAGTATTGTGTTTTGTGTGACAAGGAGTTCTTAGGTCACAGAATCGTTCGCCATGCTCAGAAGCATTTTAAAGATGGAGTGTACCTATGTCCAATTTGTGCTGATAGTTTTGAAAGTAGGGAGGTTTTAGAGCCACATGTAGCATCGCATGTAAAGCAATCTTGCAAAGAGAGACTAGCTGCAATGAAAGCTGCAAGGAAGGTGAACAAACCAATTCAGTCCCCCAAAAGTCCGTCTAAGAATTTCAAGGTTGCTGCCAAGACAAACATCAGCCCAGTTAAAATTGAGTCTTCAAATGGCAACCATACAAATGCTGACAAATTGGTGAACGTGAGTCATGTTAAGCTAGAGCAAACTACATCCGATGCACAGATAAGCCAAGATTGTTTCTGCCCTGTTAGAAATTGTTCAAAGGCTTTCAAGTTTTTCCGTAATCTCATGGCTCATGTAAGATGTCACAAGGATGACGAAGAAGCGACGCGGTTTTTAGAGATACAAAAGCAGAAAGTGGTGTGCCAGTATTGCAGGCGGCAGTTTGTTAATGTCAAACATCTCAATGATCACTTGCAAATGCACTGTGGAACCAAACCATACATCTGCATACAGCTGGATTGCAAGGCCAACTTTAATTCCAATTCTGAACTTCTCATGCATAGAAAAATGCATTCAGAATTTAAGGCACAGTGCATGTTCCCTAACTGTGGCAAGATTTTCAATGAGGCCTACTTGTTGTATGATCACGAGGCTCAGCATTACCTTACCTACACCTGCCAAATGGACAATTGTGGGAAGATTTTCTACTCACAGTCCCAATTCATATCTCACCAGGAGAATCATGGTACAAGTGACACAGTACACAATGTGCCCGCCACAAATGAGAATCTTCCTGCCTTCCTTAAAGTTGAACCCTCTCCCCAGAGCACCCCTAAGAAAGAAGACACATGTTCTGCTTTTGTTTGCCTTGAGCGGATTGATACAGAGGCATATATCAAGGAAGCATCAAAGACAGGCACATCGCCACCCAGGTCACCGCAGGTTGCAAAAGAACTTGGTCCTGTAAGAGTCAAACACTCAATTGAAAGCATGTTGAATTCTGTGGCAAACCCTGAAGCAAAAGAACCCGAGAAATGTTACACTCCACTGACGAATCCCACTCCAGCACCAGTAGATATGAAACCAGTACCTGAGGATTCACATCCACGCGATAACGTGGCTGGACAAAATGAGAATCCTCCAATGTATTCCATACAGTGTTCACCAAATCCTGTGGCAGGTCAACAGAGAGAAGGGCATGGTCGTGAAGACGCTCGTGTATTATTACCCCAGATTATTTCTCCATCTCAGATAAAGACAGAAAACCCTTGTTCCCTACAAGGGTATCTTCCAAGCACGCCTGCTTTAACTGGCAGTGAAGAGAACCTGCATTGCTGCCCATTTAACGACTGTACACGCGCATACAGTACCAACAAAAGTCTGTCCAGGCATGTGAAGAAACAACACCCGGAAATATTTGAAGACTGGAAACTGGCTAAGAAATACAACAAAGTGGCCAAAATTACAGCAGGAAAGGTATTAACTGTAGGAAAAGCTTCACCTCATCAGTCACAGAACCAAAGTAACAGGCCTTCAAATCAGCTATCACCACTATGCAACAAAACTGGGATGCAACAAATGGATTACCCAATGGGATGTTCAAGCTCACCTGCACCATGTTATCCTGGCTCAATGGATCCAGTGCCTATCACTCCAATGGTGAATCCCACATTATACCCATCATGGGGAAGCCCAGACAATTCTGGTGGAATAATGCAACCGGATGTGTCCCAAACATGGTCTTCACCTCCCATGAATAACTATCCAGATGCCTTCAACGTGAATGAGTACCCCGCTCGGAGCTACCCTCCATGGCAGACGGACCCTTATCAAACCACAGCCTCCCTCCCATCAGAAAGAGACCTTTCAATGGCAGCTATACACGGTGGCACTACGTCACATGTTACTTCAGATTCAAGCTTGATGTCTCAGTATGTGTCCAGTTCTCTGATGCTTGACAACGGAGGGCAAATACACAACGGAGGACATCAGTATGCGCTGATGCATACAGAGGTCAGTGGAGACAGTGTTGATGTGAGAAAAAGCAATGCCAGTATGACAGGCCAGTTGGGTAATGACAGCAGTATCTCAACAGTTGACAGCCTGCCCGGAGGAAGTTACCACACTCCATATGTTCAAAATTCTACTTCTAGTCTCAGCCAGAGATCATTGGTGGATATTCCTATAAAATGTCTGAGCCCAGAGGCCCAGGTTGCTCTAAAAGCTACGACTGAAATCATTAAAACGGAGAATACAAGTTCTGGTTATGAACAGATAGACAACTCTGTGGATGGCATGCTTAGTCCACACAGTGTCATTCACACTGATTTCCCTTATGAGGAGGACTGCAGTAATGTTGAAAGTGAGGCTAACCCTTCAGATGAGAAGACTGGTGACCCTGAGATACAGAAAGGAAAACGCAGCAGGTTAAGCAAGCGAACCAAATGGCCAGCTATCATAAAGGATGGCAAAGTCATCTGCAGGAGATGCTTCAGAGAGTTCACAAGCACCAAGTCTCTCGGAGGTCATCTATCAAAACGTTCACAGTGCAGGCCATTAGATGAAATTGATCTGACAGCTGATCTACCAACGTCGTTTCTTGATTTTCTCAATGACCCTCATGTCCCTGACACTAATGGAGCAATATACAACGTGTCAAATGGTGACTTCTCGCAGGAAACTTGTAGCTTGACCACATTGACATCGTCTATGGTGATGAAACAGGAACCCCAAAATACAAATACGATGGACTCTTATTCATCAAACATGTTCTCCGCTGTTTCCCCTGAAGACCAGCCCACTCAAACAAATTGCAATCAGGCAGAGAAGACACTCAACGTACCTTATCAAGAGGATCACTTGATGGAGATTTCAAAAGCCTTTCAAAAATTGGATTTGATTGAAGCTGCACAAGAGAAGATGCTAGGAAATATTTCCTTAGCGTATGTCAGTCACTGTGATCCAACCAATGAAAGTGACAAAAGCAAGACATTAAAAACAAGAGAGAAAAGGGATGACCATCCTCGGGAAAAGTTACCAAAACCTTTTAAATGTGACCAGGATGATTGTGAGTATTCATTCATGACTAAAGAAGCATTATTCAAACACCTGGCTAAAATGCATGATTACTCCAATGAGATGATAGAAGAACTTAAAAGAACTCCTGTCAAATATTCTCCATATCCCTGTCAAATTTGCCCCAAAACATTTACCAGAACTACAGGCTTGAGAATTCATTATGAAAAAGTCCACCGCTTGTCAAAGGTAGAGATGCAGAAGCTGAAGATCAGTGCTCGAAATAGGCGTGTATTCAGACTTACCAGAGATGAGGAATATAGCAGCCGTGCAGCTACTGCGGTCAACACCAATCGTACGACAAGATCTGCATTGTTACCTGCTATAAAACAAGAACCACTTGACATTGCAATTGACTCTCAAACAGACAACGAGGGTAATATAAAGCTTTCTGAAATCACTACAGCGGGTGATGCAGTAAACGAGAGCATCACACATGAAGTATCAACTGTTACACAGCTGCCCTCACCTCAAAACTATCTGAGTGACAGGCCATTTTGTGAGCTGACACTACCGTCAATTCCCGAACAAGCCCCAGAGGAACCTAAAGAGGCTGAAGTAAGCGAGACTCCAGATTTGAAGGACAAACCCGGCCAGGTTGGCATAACGTGGGAGCAGCAAGGAAAATCAGACGCATCATCTTTGAGCAATGTAAAAGAACCAGCATCCAGCCTGCCTGTTGCGTCTGTTTCATCCTCCCCAGAAAAACCCAGCAGCTCCAAAAACACACCGACAAAGGAGGATTCCCACAGGAGGGAGAAACCTCAGAAAAAAATGGGGCTCAAAATGTGTGACACAGACAATGCCTTCAGTCCATATAGACCATATCGCTGTGTTCATGAAGGGTGCACAGCTGCTTTCACCATTCAGCAAAATCTGATCCTCCATTACAGGGCTATGCATCAGGCATCCCTGCCCCCTAGCAAAGGGGAAGTTTATGTTGAAAAGACTGAAGTTAGAAATGTACAAGAGAGCATAGGCAAAGATAATGAGGTCAGGTGTCAAGTCAAAGATTGCTCAAGGGTGTTCATGGGAATCACAAGGTTAGTGCAGCATTACCTTTTACTTCACAAGTTCAGCCGTGACAAAGCCACCGCTATGATGGCCAGCATGAGCGTAGAGACTTTCAACTGTGACCGGCCGGAGTGCGCTCTCCCCTTTGACTCTGTGGAGAAGTACATTGAGCACATTAAGAATTTCCACAAGGAAATCGCTATCTCTGAGAGTGGGACGGTGGATACAACGTTCAGGTGCGAGTATGAGGCATGTGACCGTGTTTACACTACAAAATCGAACCTCCTCCGTCACCTAATAAAAAAGCATGATTATGTGTACGATCCTAAAAACAATGACGGTAGAAGGTCTAAAGCAGTGGGGCTGTTCTGTGGGGGCAACAGCGAGAAAGAGAATGTTGAAAACAAATTCAAAGTCAAGAAAAAAAACACTAAGAAGAAAGATGGGAAATCCATTGAACATTGGACCAGTTTTGGAAAGCCCACGCTGAAATCTCATGATGAGGCATCAGCCATGTGCACCAAGAAATCCTCCTTGCAGTACCCATGCATGATAATAGGCTGTGACGCAGTGGAACGGGCTGAAAGAAATATATTTAAACATTACACCACTCATGGCCTCACGGAGCGATACATTGAAGACCAGAGGAGCCAGTTCATATTCTGCAAAAAGTATTCACGTTCCAGGTTCAAAGACGCAAACAAATCAGAGGGCATGTCGTCAAGTTCATCTTCTGAGGAGACGGAGCTAGAAGAGAGCGAGACGCCCAATTCGAAGCCCAGCGATCAGAAGACAGAGGAGCTGGTGGACAGAATAGCCCAAGAAGACAGCAAGTTTTCCAATGATGAGAGTGCAGATTCCCAAGCTTCTACTGGGACAGAAGTGGGAAATAAAAAGGGCCGTCCCAGAAAACCTGCACATCCAACACCAGCTTGTCCAGAGAGGATACAGACACTTAGGAATCGTTCGACTGTTAACAGTTCAAGAGAGAACTCAAATCCTAGTACCCCTGCAGCTCAAGAAGAACAGCGCGACGAGGGGGTACTGCCGGGGTCTTTCAAGCCTTTAGGACTTGAGGACTCTTTCCTTAAGTTCTTGGAAACCTCAGAGTCAACCCACACTTCCAAGCGGAAATTGAGTGACAAATCCAGTGTTGAGTTGCCATCCAAAAGGCAACACACCCATAAACAGAAATCTGCTATGAAAACTAAAATACCTGATGAATTCAGTGACTGTGAAAATCTCATAGACTTCAGAAATCCCCTCAATCTCAAATCAGTGAGCAATGTTAAGATTGTCATGGATAAAACTTTTTCAGACGGTGCTGATCTTTTGTTAAAGCAGCTACAAGATATGAGGCCCACAGTTATTATAAAGAAGTGGCTTTATAGTGGATCATAGCCTGATGTTTATTTTCAACTCCTTCTCACTCAGGATTTGCTGCAGAATGGTTTGTTTGTTAGTACATCAAATTTCCAACTGTTCACAATTTTGGTCACAGTTAAAGATGAAATGGCCTATTTTTTACTTATGAAATATGTCTTGGACAATTTTAAGTATGTATGTTAGTTATAATAACCAGGTAATCTATAGGGCATAGATTTTAGAAACATGTTTGTATTTATGATGCTTAGTACTGAAGATGTTTTTTTTTTTTGCTAAATGGAGACTTTTAAAGAAAAAAAATGTTTTTATATATCCCTATGGGATTTCAAGTTCCGTTTGTATTTATTTCATCCTTTTTCAACACTAGTAGGCCTATCTGTAATATTTACATGTCTTCCACAAAGTGTTCAATAAAATGTAACTGGTTCCTTTTGTAAGATGTAGTCTACAGATCTCTTGTGTTGCATGCATCTTAATTTCGTCATCAAGCGTTTTTAGTTATACTATAGTGTTTTATAGGCTACTTGGCCTCCCGATACAGTCGGTCATACATACGCCATAGGTAATTTTGAGACATGAAATAAAACATTGGAGAGCAAGATCAGGCACACAGGATCATCTGGGGACAGCTCTGTTACACAGAACATATGAGTCATATACAGAACTTTTGCATGATAATGTATATAGAGATTAGTAATGAACATGGTTAGTATTTACATAATGTTACTTTTCATTGCAGTCCAGCTCGAGAAGGATAAAGTTTTGCTTCATGAAGAAATCTGTAGACCTTTATTTATGGCAATGTTCCTAAACATCTTGACAGGTATCAATATTTCAGCACTGACTCTAAAACATGAATACCTTCACAAGTTTATCATAATCTTAGATGCATCATTGTTGCATATTGAGGGAACTCTGGAGTTAGTTTAGTGCTGCCATAAGTGTTTTCACATAAGGATTTTTTAATATGAGGTCATTTTACGTGCAAAGCGAGGAGTAGGGGCCCCTCCAATTTTGTGGAATGGAATGGTGGGCTGATGCCAAGGCCAGGGTGTTCAAGATCAACACTGTTGCAAAACCAACGCCATGTGCTGGAGAGAGACAATTAAATGAAAGTAGACTACAACTTTCAGGTTATGTTTGACACTTTAGTGAAGTTTAACAATAGTTTCAATTTGATTATGACAATCCAATTTTTGATCTTATCATGGTCAATCGGTATAATCTTTGGATTATGATAACAACGTACGTAGCCTAGCCAATGAACGCAACCTTTTCCGGTAACGTCACTCTGGCGGGAAGTATGTCCCAGGAAGTGGCCTCAGTCAGCTAACGTTACCTGTCATGGAAGTGCAGCTAATATTTTGAGTTAACGTTTTGTTGTCCAGCCACAGCGCATTGCGTGATTGTAAAGTAACTGAATAACGCTGAAATGTCTACTTCATCTGTATCACAGGTAATAATATTACGTTATGTTGCATATCTGCTTCGTAATCAACATCATTTAACGATATTGACAACAGTGCGTCTATTGTTATTCCAGGGCTGCTTTGTTTTCAAGCCCAGTGCTAAAAAGAAAAAGAAGACATTTGGTGTGGGTGAGTACTAAAATTACCTTAGTTTTAAGTGATTAAGTGAGTGACCTAACTGAACTTATCTTTTGTCATTTTCTTGACCATTTCTTGACAGAGGATTATTTCATTAATGACTGTGAAGGTACTGAGAACAGTAAACTGCGATTCAATCTTTGTCAGAATCTGTGGGACAAAATGAAAACGGACATAGAGGTGAGTTCAAATAACATACATGTATGTTATTCCTCTCCATAGTTAAGTTACTGTCCATCCCAACAGATGTTACAGAGTGAAGTTGGTGAAACTGTGGAATAGTGGTATCTGTTAAGGTGTTCTGCTATTGTCATTATTCCAACTTAGGTATGTGTGCATTTCTGCCATTCTCAAATACAATTAGTGTTGACACAGGTATAGATTGACTGGAATGTGATGGAAACACATTTTCTTTGTTTCCTCTCAGGTTTTACAGGATGAACTCAACAGGAATGTCCTAGACAGCTTGCTGGAGTTCACTAGAAAGCGCTCTTCCACTTTCCAACACAGTGCAGATGACTGGACGTCGCGCATGAGGGCCAGTGAGATTCCCACAGCAGCTCTTGTGCTCGGTATGCTGACAATGAAGCAATAGTAATTGACATTTGCGTTTGTTGGGACTCTAAGGGCCGTTTCCCCCTAAATTAGATGTTATTAAAACAAAGCATTTAATTTTCTCTATCTACATCTGTGGTGTGCTATGCCTTATGATATACAGAAATAGTGGCATACATTTTGTCTGCTTGTCTTTTCCTTTGATTTCCTGTATAGGTGTGAATGTCCCGGACCATGACATGACCTTCCAGAGCCTTTCTGACCTACTCCAACAGTCTGTGACTCCCCATGTGGCCCCTTTACAGGCCAAAGAGTGTAGAGGTGAGGGTTTGGGAAAGTAAGTTGCATGCCCGTTGTTTTCGAAGAAATAAGAGGTTGTTTGTGTCTTAGAAGAGTAATGACATTGGCTCAGTAATGACGTCTTGATGTATTGCAATAACAGTATGTGCTTTCAACTGTGTATTTGTGCTCTATCATGTCAGCATTGAAGCATCTGATGCAGAAGGTTTTGGAGAGGCTAATGGGCACTGTTGTGTCTGTGGATGACGAGGATGAAGAGGCTGAAGAACCCATTACTCAGCTCCGCAAGAAGAGAGTGCACTGCTCCCTCGGTACACTCTGTGACTGGTACAAGACCAAAACAACGGTAAAAGGACAGCAGGACATAGCTAGTGGACATGCTTCTGTGTTTGAGGCTAGCTGATATCTGACAACAGAAGGACAAACCACATAAAAAAAAGCAAATACATTTTGTTATGATCAATTTGAAAGTGCTTAAAATCCTTGAAGATTTTTTTTATTTTTTTTATTTTTTATTTCAGAAATCCAGTACTCCTGGTAAAAAGCGTAGTGCTCCTGTCAGAGACGAGCAACAGCAGCCCCCCATCATCATAATATTCAAAGACTTGGAGGCCTTCAACCCACGAGTTCTCCAGGACTTTATACTCATCTGCAGGTCATTGGGAATTGAACAGTTTTTGTTGTTGTTGTTGCATTAGCCTCCGCCCATTTACAGAAAGCTGGTTGAATGGTCATGGAGTTCTGTAGCTCTGAACTGTACTTTAGTTGACACCTTGGAAGAAAAAAAACAGCATTATACAAAAAGGAAATAATAATAAAAATAATTTAATCATTAATAATTTAAAAAAACACTTTTTTATGGTTGTCTTGCTGATAAGGCTATCCCTTTTCTTTTTCTTTTCTTTTTATAAAGATTTTAAGTTTAAAAATATGTTATCATGAATTCAAATTAATCATTAAAAGAAGCTCCACTGTGAAATTCTCATCATTACTTCTACACTCTGTTGTGCTCTCAACATTTGTTGTCTACATTGGACACAAACGTGAAGTGTAACTTGAAATCTCTTCTAGGTGAACGTAGCTAATTGTGTTAACTTAATTCATATTTATCTGGGTTGTTTAGCCAGAAGATGATTTGTAAGATGCAGAATTGTTGGAAGCAACATGCACATGCCCAAATCAACATACAACAACAACAACAAGTGGCACTTTCCTAAAAAGCTGCATTATTAAAGTAAAATATAACATTGAATGGATTTTCAAATATTTTTTGGCTGCTTTAGCAAGAACCCGTAAGGACATTATATATTGTATTAGGATGGTTTGATTGGATTTGAATGTTGGTTTGTTTGTCAGACTATTGAATCAAAACAAGATAGGGAACTTGTTCATATCCTCTTTCCCTGTTCATATGATAGAATTCCTCACTCATTTGCACAAACCTGTTCTCTTTTTCACAGCCGATATGTTGAACATCTTCCCCTGATGTTCATCTTTGGCATTGCCACGTCACCCAGCACCATCCAACACATGCTGCCCCACTCTGTGTCTTCCCTGCTGTGTATAGAGCTCTTCCAGTCACTGTCCTGCACCCAGCACCTGTCCACAGTCATAGACAAGGTAGATTGCAGTCTCACATACAGTACAGAGGAAGCGCATCGGAAATGTATTAGAATATCACATTTTTGTTGTTGTAAAAGTGCAGTAGAGAGGGGCACAGAGTATGGGAGACAAAGGAGAAAAAACTGTTGAGTTCAATTGTAGGCCCCGTGGTTCCCGAAGTGGAGCACTTAAACATGATCTGTGCATGCAAGATTGCATGTTTTAATTAAAATCACGTTTAGCAGATATATATGTTGTACTTGAAGAATAATTTAATTTGTGTTGAAAACTATTCTAAAAGAATTTGTAATGTTTGAGGAACTGCTGAGCTTTTAATCATGATGATCGTCTTAACCAAACATTCTGCAGTAAATGTGCAGTTGCAATGCAGTTGTTACATAGGTTTTCTCTTTTTTTATATATATTATTTTCATCTTTTGCACTCCATTGGTGTGCAGGTTTTTCCTTTTTTTACCCCCTTTTCCCTTTATGAGGCACAAAATCTACTCTCTTGCTGCTGTTGGGGGGATTTTATTTAGGAAGTCAAATAAGTAGTATCAAGCTACCAAATTCGAAACTTCAGCATTTCCTGAAACTTAACTACTCAATGATATCAACCAGAAGACAGTTTAAGATTATGTTGTGCAGTACTTTGTTTTTGTCCCGTTTTTATTGTTTTGTATTTTGTATGTGGTTACCCTAGTTTCCACCTGTGGACATCAATTGCGTTTAGTATTATTAAATTATTTTGTTATTGATTATCTGCCTGTTATAAGCAGTAATAATCTGGTATATATCAGCATTAAATTATATGGAATGTAACGTAAATCCTAAATAGTTTAATTAGAATTGTCTCAGGAATTGCCAAGTGTCCAGCGTAGCCAGGTCATAATGTCATCTGGTTCCAAAAAAGGGCTGTGGACTACATTAATGTACTTAACCCACTTGAGGTTATGCTAATGAAATCTCAGGAAGTGAATTGTATTTTCTGTGTCTCCAGTTGATCCTGACGCCTCAGTTCCCGTTCAAGCTCAGTGGTAAGGTGCTGCAGGTGCTAGTCAGCATCTTCTTGTACCACGACTTCTCAGTGAGAAACTTCATCAAGGGCCTGCAGGTAGGGAGTAGCTTCCAAATGTCTGTTCTCTGTCTTATTGTGTCTTTCCTTCATTTATATGCGTGCATGTGTGTGAGATAAATGTGTGCTCTTGTGGGTTTACAGCTGGCCCTGCTGGAGCACTTCCACTCCCAGCCTCTTAGTGTACTGTGCTGTAAGAAGAAGG
>CABFOP010094760.1:0-10634 GCA_900683385.1 Anoplogaster cornuta | reverse complement strand
ATGACCTTCACTACCGCCCGTCCCGAGGCAGGCAGCTCCGCGGCGGCGCGCACTCTGCAGCGATAGTTTCAGTGTCTGTTATATATTTTCCACAAGCCGTGAGCTAATGTGTCAAGCTGGGCAGGAAGTCAGACACAGGAATGGTGTAGAGAATCTGGTCAAAATAAAACAAATTTCAAAATAAAACACCTTGATTGTCTTCTCCGTGCGGTTACATATAACTCATGTTCCGCTTTCCAGCAGCGCCATTTCCAGTGGCCATTTATCCACGTGAATAAGAAAAATACACCGCCAAAGAACAAAATGTGTCCAGAAATGCACCGGCACAGCGCCAGGAGCTGTTCTTAACAACATTGAAGTGTTTTAGGGTGGATGTTTCCTTTAAGAATAACCCGACAAGGGCGATCAAAGCCCGGCCCCAAGAGACAGACAAGCACAGGCAATCTGCAGGTTTCAGAAAGTACAATTCAAGAGCGTTTTAATACTACCTGGCATTACCATTTATGACCAAATTAAAAAGAAACAAGGCTGGAAGAACAAGCCTATTTCTGATTGAACGTGGCGAATGAAAGCTGTGAAACTATGAATGGCCAGGGACACCGGGAAATTAATTGTTAAGATATACATGGTTTTCCCTGTCTATCTAACTCAAAGCCTTTGTATTACTGTTCGCCGCCTTGGTTGAGAATTCCGGCAAAAACACAAAGGCGTGTTTGTAATGAAAGCTAGGTTAGCTGAAGGTAATAGGGATGGGTATCATTACGATTTCAACGGTACTACTACTCTTACCGATACTTCTTATATATCCGGTACTTATCGGTTGTTTTTGTTATTTTTACTGGGTAATTAAATGCTCAGCAGCATGACACACTCGCTGAAGAGTAGCGTCCACTCTCCGGTTTATACACTACCCCGCCGGAGAGGAAGCGACTTAAGGTGAGTCTCTATTTCCCCCTATTCCCACTGTTAGTAGTGCTATGTAATGTCAGTGATGTCGTTTGCTGAGCCTATTTTCTTAATTTCTCCAATACCGAGAGCAGAACCGGTAACGTCTGAGCTTATCAATACTATGGTCTTTAATAATTTAACCCTGGGCCCGTTTAATAGCCTACCGGGTTTCGGTACCCATCCCTATAAGTTACAGATGTAAATAGGACTGATATCGAACCTCAGTAGCCGACGTTTTGAGCGCCGGTACATGACAGTTCATTTTACATCTGTTTAACCAATCCAAAACCTAATAAAGCCTTGGTGATACATTTAAAATGATAACCACCCCGATAAATAAACAGTTGTTTTCCACTGATATCTAAAATAATGCAATAACTTAATTTAATTTCCAGAATTAAAATGAAGAGAACGACATTCTTTAATAAAAGGCCTACAGTAGGACAGAGGAGGGAAGAGAGGTGCCAGAATATAAAGGCTATTTTAACATATATAGCCGAGGACAGTAACTCAGTATGGGGTTCAGTTTAATACACTGTCAATGTCTCTTCTTAATAAACCATCCAGATGAGACAGGTCAGGAGGAGAGTGAGGGTCAGTCTGAGACTCAAACCAGAGAAGGGTGATAGATTATAAGTTCAGTAATAAGTTAGTGAAATATTGAGGAATAGCCCAATAAGTAAAAATTAAGTTAATTCTGTTTTTATTATCTTTTTCATATTTAACAGTCAAACAGGTATAAAATTTAAATCCCTATGGACACTTTCTGTCAAATCGTGATTTTTTTCACTTAAGCACACGGCACTCTAAAGGTGTACACCGCGCATGTTCTCCAGCCACCTATCTCAAAACCCAGGGTATATGAAGTCCAATTGTGTTTAGTAAAGCACATAAGATGCATAATGTACTACTACCCTGTTCTGGACATAAAGCGCAAAGAAACTGCCATTATATGATGGAAACAAATAAGACCTAATAGCTGTTTAAGACATTTTAGACTTCTAAAGGACCTCAGATGCCCTGTAGCAGGACAGGAAAGCAGCACTTTAATGTCTCTGCTCTGAACTCTGAATCAACACCGAGCCAGACATGCATGGGAACACTTGGCTCATTACCACTACGGTTTGAGGCGTCGCTACACCATCTTATTTACATGTAGGTCAGCCTACACGTGGTGGGGAACTCAGATTTGGCTGTGGCTGCTGTTCTAGTCCACAGGCAACCCGCCATCATTTGGAGAAACATCTCGTTGGCTGGCGCAGCACAGCACACTAGAATATTTTCTGGCGACTACCTGATACTAAGTGGTTCCCGGCACCATGCTGGCCGCGCCGCTGCTCTCCGCGGTGACAAAAATCCCCCGTTAGGCAGATCAGAGCGGCTCTCCGAGGCCGTCCGGCCCACTGCCTGGCCTGTCAGCGTGATGCGCAGGTCAGAGATGCGAGAGGCTGCACATTCACCCTGACTGCCGGCTGTCAACCTGTCAGGCCAAACTAATATTTCCAGGTGACAGTGGCGGATTCCCGAGACGGGAGACGAGGCGAGGGGGGAGGTTTGGACCGGGAGCTCAGACGGGCCGCCGGGTATAGAGCCTCTAATGCCGCGTTCACACCGTCGACAGCCGACCAGATGTTCATTGTTATCAACAGGAGAGCGACAGCAGACTCCACCGCCCGGGAGTGCTGCCTGCTGCACGCGAAACAAATGTTACATTTCCATAACTTTTACCGTCTACCGTGGCGGTGAAGACAAACCGAATGTTGAATTTCTGTCCACCTATTCATTTGGTCTCCTCTTCCATTGAAGATAAAATAGTGGATAACCATAAACCTCTTCCTAACTGAGAAGATATAGATATTTTGAAGTAAAATGAAAGTCATACACTACTTACCGGATCAGTTTTAAAATGTGCATGGCACGGTCGAGACACCCTGTCAAGGCCGAACGGTGTGGCTTTATTTTGAAGGTGTAAACGTAGTATGAGAGCCCCGGTCAGGTCACATGACTTCACTACTGTTTGGAAAGTGGTCTCTACTCTCAGATAAGCTACTTGATGCACCACCGGGCAGCGATTCCTTCGCCGGCGTCGGGAGGCTGACACAGCGGTGGGTTATGTCAGGAGGATGCTCGTTCAGGCTGACCGCCGGCACCCCGACGACCCGCTACAAGAAGTGTGTCACTCACTACTATGCCAAAAATACCCCGACTACTGAATGAGGCGAAGCCACTTAAGGATCTGACTGGGTCACCGCTCTGACGCCGTAGTCAGACACACTTCTCTGAACACAGTGTCAGGGGGGGAATACTTGCAAATAAAACAACAGATTACTGAGAAGGTTTCATAGTCAAAGACGCCGTTAACCTGAACTCTCTCCGTTGCAAATGCAATGCAAATCTTCAGGTCAGCGAGAGGACTCCGCTAAACGGCAGTCGCTGCTTTTTCCACGGCATGGCCACGTGACTCCCAACAGACAGAACCAGACTCGTTAGTGGTGACAAGTAGCCACAAGTAGACAAGATCAACCATAAATATCAGTAACTCCGGCTGCTGTTGAAGTGTTAAATCCTAAATTAACACGGCCACGTAGCAAACGGCAGTTAAATGTCTTTGGCAGATGAATTGATATGAGTTACAGCAACTTTCTGATACAATAAAAACTGAATGCCTCTTTTATATACAATATATATTTTATATACGTACACTCTCTCTGACCGTGAGCCAATCAAATCAAAGACAACAAAACAACACCGGCTCTGCATCAAGCAGGCTCCTGATTGGCTGCTGTGGCGCTGCATGCTTTTTTGCATGCAAAGATCGACATATTTCTGTGAAAAATGTAAATTATTTTGGCTTTAGGTTACCAGTCCTTAGCAGCTGAGACCAAAAGTTAATTCCAGACAGTGGTTACGACATCTAAGACGAAGCCAGACTGCTGAGTTAGTTACATTAACGACGAGTAGCCCAAAGTAGAAACCCTTTACCATAAAAGTCAGTGACTCCTACTCTTCCTCGCCAACCTCTGCTCTCTTTGAACGCACTCCACAACTTTGGACTTGTTGGCCTTAAAAGGAGGTTGAAGCAGAGCTCGACACGTCAGGCAGAGCAGAAAGCAGTGATTTCACTGGAGGGCACCGAACCCAACAACACACATCAGAATTGAGTTTCACATACAAAGAAAACCGACTCCTCGTGTGCTTATGCCTCATATGAACCATTTTCATTATTTTATTTTGCAGAGAGCAAAGGTGAGTGCTGCATAAGAGCGTCCCAGCATCCTTCTCTACCCTCCAGTATCAACAACTGCACCCATTTAAAGGTTAATCACTTTTCTCCATAAAACACACACCATATGTCATGTAAATGAAGTCTGTAGTCTCACGCCGGCGCAGGGAGCGATATTACTATGCTAATCTGGAGCATTTTAAAAGGTAAATGTCAAAAGAAATGAATTACCCCCACATCCGCACGTACCTCAACGCAACAGCCAAAGTTTGACATTTGTCCATGGAGGAACTTGTTTTCCCCCAATGTATTTCAAAATGTGTGAAACTGGGCACTTGTATTTGTTCAACACGGGATAAGTCACATCCAGTAATATGCCGCTGCCAGGTAACTTTTGAGTTTGCCGTGGCGGATTCATCCCCAAAAATCACCAAATCATGTCTGGGTACCTCCTGCAAGTCCACAGCCGAACTTCCCACCCTGCTGTTGACTTGTGTTTGACTTTGCCTCTGTGTTTATGCTCTGCTAGAGAGGAAAACAAAGCGGAGTGAACTGTAGAAAAAGAAAGTACGTCTGTGGTTATCTGCAGGATTTAAAAAAAGGCCGCCGTTACTAAAGGAAGACGGATGGCCAGTGGCACGTGGAGTACGGGTAAAGTCAGAGAGCCGGCGGGGATACACACCACACACACACACACAGACACACACACCACCGACTAACGGAGTGGTGCACTTTATACACAAATACACACAGCTGTCAGGGGCAGACGAAGATCATTCACAAAACACCCCCTCCCTTCCCCTGGGTATCACTGACACCGTTTCTTCCTCATACGCATAGACAATCCACACACACACACACACACACACACACACACACACACACACACCACACACAGTGCCGGGAGGCAGCATGCTGTCCGTGTGGCCTGTGCAATCATTACTCAGCAGTGCAGACTAAAGAGCCCAGAGTGAACTTCCTTTTTGAATGCACGGTCCACCTCTTCCACCCGGCGCTCACCCCGGGAAAACAGGCTCAACATAGTGGCTGGAAATGGTTTCTGTTTTGGTTTAATGTGGTGGGAACGCGGCACGGGCGGCGTTTACTATCTGGGCAGTTGCCAATCACAGAACAGTATTAATAATTGACTTTCACATACTTTTCAGTGATTGGAAATGGTCTGATACTCGTATTGTATTGTCATGCGCTGTCCGTTTTGGACTCAAAGAGGGTTAAAACAAGAAGTATGTGTGGATCATGTGACAACGGTCTGCAATAACCCACTGACTTATAGCGTGCTCATAAGTCAGAATGTTTTTAATCCTCCAATCTCGGACCCACTCCCACGAGGAGACTCCCGGTGTAGCTCGAACGTGACACACAGTTAGCACAGCTCCAGTGTGCATTGTTCTGTGTAATGCTTTTAATTAGTTTTACTTCTGAATCGCAACGCGGCACCGGGCAAGATGCATTAAACAGGAAATATATTCCATCTTCGTTACTTGCGAGAGTTTGTGACACAATAACACTTTGGTGAAACTGTTGATTTGTAGGCTACATCGCAGTTTGTGGTGCGGCTCGCCTCGCATGGAGCAGCAGCGCTCTGCACGCGTCTATTAGCAACAGTCAATTAAACAAGCAACACTCGGGGTTTGGTGTTATTGTTTAACTGCAGGAGTTTTTAAAAATGTCTTAAAACGTGTCCTGTGGCACCCCGGTGGATCAGCGGGTAGAGAGTGTACCACGAGGCTCAGTCCTTCCTGCAGCGACCCGGGTTCGAATCCAGCCCGCGGTCATTTGCGGCATGTCCTCTCTCTCTCCCTTACCTTTATGTCTCTCTCTCACTATCTGTCAATAAAGGCATAAATTGCCCAAAAAAAGTGTCCTTCTGATTCTGGCTTCATTCAAACTCCATTTGGGGAAAGTCCTGCAAAGCTACAGAGCCTCTATGGTGGCTTACTGCCCTGTGTTTAGCAGGGGAACACCTGGCAGCATAAAAACAACCCCAATATAGTCCACTTCATCAGAGCACTTGTTTGTGCGTAAGGCATGATGAAACCCATCATATTAGCAGTCAGCCATCACTCAATTAGTGCATTAATTCATCTCCAGATCGCAGGTGGCCTAAGTTTGCCGAATCCCTCTGTGAAAAAATAAATAAATAAATAACCCATCTGATCGTTAACAGCAACAACCACTAATTTAAAAGGCCAAACTAAAATTACTAATGTTAATGAAGGGAAAGTTGAAGCGTTTGATAAACTCTGCCAAAATAGCAGCCGACATTACTCATCACAGACAGCTGTGGTGCAGAGGGAAACAGGCCGAAGCCTCCGAAGCCTACGAAGCCTACGAGGCTCTTGCTGAACTTTGGTCGACCGGTTGCCACATCGGGCCCTGCAGTCAAACTTCAAACACACACAAGTTCCCTAACTAAACAGTGTGTCCACATAGCGCCGGCCCAACGTGACACCTGAGACCGTTGGAAAGAGCTGTTCGTGACCCAAAATGATCTCTCGGTACTGGAAATCGGTTCTGTTCGGTCTTTCTGTCGTGTTAGACGTCCTGTCTGCCGTGTACCGAGTCCACCGGTTTGTCTATTATGCTACTGTATTAGTTCATGTCAATATGCAACCTGCACCAATGTCACCGTGACAAACACTGTACATTGCGGATTCTTCCCAATTCAGCAACACAAATGAGATTTTGAAAACGGCCCTTTGCCAACCTTGAAAATACAGATGCTACCACTAAGTATGCTTAGCTACCAAAATGTCCAATTAAAATAATTTCCCAGACTCCTTCTCCTCCACTTCGTCTCTCACAATGGGAGCGAGCCAGGGCAGCGTTAGCAAGGAGCTGCTTATTACCCCATTGAAAGCACATCAATCCACATGAAAAAGGCCCATTGGTGGCAATCTAGTGATGAAAGAGTGTTAAGAGTGTTGGGCTGGACATGTTTTTTCCCCTCTAGAAATTGAGAGGATGTTGCTATGATTGCAAGAATATTAACCCAAACAAAAATAAGTTCCAAAATAATCCGATCGGGAGACACATTTTCAGTCAACCTGTGTGATAGCACTTTAATGGCAAAACTCTGCCATGAGAATGGACTAATAGGAGAGGAAGAAACCGCAACAGTGAAACCTACAATTGTAATACTTAGAAAAGACAGCTTCTAAATGGATTTGCTGCAATTATCGATATGATGCTGTAACTGATACAGCCCAATTGTCACCTACAACAATCATTACAACCATAAATTCAAGAAAAGTGACTGCACATTAATTCACACACTGTTCACTGCAACGACAATAGCTGTTGCGTTTTTCTTTTGTGACGCTTTTCTCCGTGTGCACAACTCCGAATTGAAATCTGAATCACAAATACCATAGTTTGGGGTTTGTTTTGTCCACAGCACAGCCGGGAAAATAGATAATAGAACTACTCAGAGAGAGTGTCAATATATTGTGGGGCACTTCAATGGGATGAGTTTTATTGCAACTAATCCACATTCACAAGCACCGACAGCTGAGTTAGTTAATAAAAACTACTATGTGCTACACAACTAGAATGACTGTCAGAGAGATGGTGATAGAAAATGCCCTATTATTTCCAAACTGTTGAGATTATATGGTAAAAAACTGAAAAACACATTCAATACGTGACATCATGTGACATGACAAATATATCATTAAAGGTGAAACTATAGAGTATTGAGTGCATGTGATGATGTCAGAAGTCTACCAAACATGATAGATCAATAACTACTTCAAGATACTCTTGCATTGTTGTATCTCATCAATCTGTGATGTTCGGTGTATTCCAGGAGTTATATTGTAATTTACCGTGTAATTGTACCCACTTTCCCTCAACCTGCCTTAGCTACTGCTGCTTCAGTTAGTGGTGTCCTACATTTCCCAGAAAGCCTTTTGACAATCCCCAGAGAACGGGTGCAATTTTGCTGCTGTTGCATTCGCGTCATGTCAGACAAGGCAGAAAGACGGCAAGATTTTCCATCGCTCCGACGCTCTGCGTTCATAGCTCCATAGCAACACCTCTTTAACAAGTTGATATGTCAACCAAACAAACTGCAGCAGGTACTTAATTCTAAGCGTCATAAGAGTCAATAGAGCATAAGTGTGTGGATATATCTAGTAATTATTGTTTTTCATTACCATGGACTGTGACTGTGACTATGAGGTTGACGTAAACAGTTTTCCCCAGTCGGAAGCTCGTATTTACGTTAGCGCTCATTAGACGTGAATGCATCATGAGCTGTGAGTTTCATGTGCAGTTGGAGAGCGCAACAGTGGTAGCACTAGCTGTTGTTTGCCGGTGGGGAAAAGTGGAGGGTCGCGCCCCTTATGCAAAGCGCAATATTTCATGTCACTGCAGTGCATTGTGGGCCACTGAGGCTGCTGTTGGTGGAGAAACTGACGTCTCTTCCTCCTCTATGATGGATTTCTTGCTGTATGATTGTTGAACGTTGGTGCAAAATGGTGGGTCTAGAAAGAAATCCTTGTTCTTGTGTGTCTGCGTGACTGACACCAAAACCTGACGTCTACAGTTGATGTTTTAGATTGATTTTCCCCCTACACTGGAAATACCTCGACCCATCATTATATTTGGCCAATTAATCACAGGAACATGAAGAATACACCGCCAAACAAGAAAATGGACAGAAATACCAATAGCTGTTTTTAAACGGGGTTAAAACGTGTTTTAGGGTGTATTTTTCCTTTATGCAGTGAAAGTAAGCCCTCTAACAATTATGCATATGAGTTTACACCACCAAATACACCAGTCTTATCAGCATAAATCAAAAGCGGGGCCTTATATTGCTATATCTGGGTATTTTTCAGTTTCCTCTTGCAGCCATTTGGAGCCCACAACATGTGAAGTTTCGCAGTGCAGCTTTAACAGTTCACCACGTCATGCTGCAGCACACCAACCATCAAAACAAGTTGGTAACTGATGGTGGCAATGGCAAATTTTGTCACCATCTCTGTGGAAAAGAGTCTAAAGCAACAAGTAGTGGTAACGAGACTTTTTCTGGAACGCCACCATTTTTGCTGGAAATCAAGAGGTAGAACCCAATAAGTGACCCCTCCTGTCAGTTTCATCTTCAGGATGTAGGGAGACGTATAGCACAACTTTACTCAAGCTAACACTATCTCACCTGTGATTGTGCATGCTAATTTTGTCAATATGGGGGAACATGTGAACCAAAATACATGCATACAACCAATAACACTTTTTAAAACTCATAGAAAATCAATCAATATCCTGGTATCTTATAGCTGAATTCCCCACCACAGACACTGTGCATTCGTCAAGATTAGCACAAGCTGATGGGGCCTATAAAAATATAATTACATTTTTTCCCTCATATGAATCACATGCCCTAATAAAATATTTGTTTATAAGGATGCAGTATGTATACATTCAAGGCATCCTTCATCCTCCCCATTTGTATTTCTAGCGTCTAAAATGATGTTTAAGTGAAATTGAGGCCTGAAGTGAAAGGGTTGACAAACGCACTCCACCTATCCTACCTATGGTACGTATGACACACCACTGTAGAGTGAAAGCAGACCATGCTAATCCACACTGCATGTGGCTGGCTGTTATCACTAAGGAGGGCGATGTAGGTTAGCAGTGTTGACATGGTTACACACTCTGCATGTGGAAGTAAATTAGGCTATTGTAACCCTGCTGAAGAAAAAAAAAAAAGCAGTGACACTTGGCTGACACCTTGGTTGCTTGTAAACACAACTGCAGCCCGTCCAACTCTCTCACGTGGCCTGAGACGTTCGGATACAGAATCTCCTCAACTCCTGATCTGGAAACAGTGGAAAACACCACTCTACAGTGGGGCCACAAGACCACACCTACTCTATCTGCTGTACCGGAGTCAGCCGACTGAACAAGCCGTCCACATAGTGTAACCTAACAGCAGAACTTCAGGTGCACGCCTGGGGTCAACTGCTAAACATTATAGCTGTGCAACACGGGCAGAATTATGGTTAAAGCAAACAAAAGAACACAGGCCTACATAAATACAACCATCATGCAAATTACTGCAGTGGGAGGAACAGAACAAAATCTGGTCAATAAATTCAACCGATGAGTAGGCTATTATTTCCACACAATTTGTATGGTTTGTTTTTTGCATACATATATAGAGAATAAATGTATTGACTCATAAACACAGGATTCAAAAATAAAATTAAAAAAATGTAAGACTATAAAAATGCACCAAATAGTCTTCAAATAATGCATAAATACACGAAAGACACTGTGGCTGTTATCTGGATACGGTGGAGGAACACATAACTGGGCAAGAGGGGGGGGGGTTCTGCAGCCTGCCATTAGATGCAATTATAAATGGCCGAGAGCGGAGGGACCGGGGAGCCAATCAGATCTCAACCTCAAGACCAACTGTCTCGTGGCTCTGACA
>CABFOP010094759.1:0-10583 GCA_900683385.1 Anoplogaster cornuta | reverse complement strand
TGACAGAGGCGGGGGTGTCAGGAGCGGGGGCAGCGGTGGCAGGGGGGGACATGGAGGCAGGGGCGGAGACAGTGGAGACAGGAGGAAAGGTGGCAGGCAGGGTGGGGCAGGGAGGAGAAGCCATTCCAGTCAAAGAATCCGATCTCTGGGATCCTTTACTTTCTGCAGCCACCAGAGAGAGGGACAAGCAGTTAGTTTCTGTTATGCTGCCCATTTAGAGACGTTAATTAGACATGGCTTCAAAGGTCATTTAGGAAGGTCTTACCTGTCTCTGTTTTAGGGGACTGGGGTACCCTTGTCTCTCCAGTGGGGGGCGGTGTGGCAGCTCCCTGGTTGGACTGAGAGTCTCTGTGGCGGATGGTCTGGTTGATGAAGAAGCGCCAGCGTCCCACAGGGGAGGACTGGGGCGCCGGGTCCACTGGGTAAGGAGAAAGATATTTAGCAGATATGGCAAAAATGTCTGGGTGGTTTCACATTCTCTAGTGTCACATTTGTTTCTTCTGTGCATAAGAAAAGAGATATAGCTATGCAAACTCACTTGTAGAGCCAGTGGGAGTGCTCACATGCAACTGTTCAATAGATCCAGTCTGGAAGAGAGATAAAGATTAAATTTCACATTCAAGCAAACATACATCAAAGATAATGAAACAAGAGAGGAGAGAAGTGGACAGATGTTGAATCTGGAAAGCAAAAGACCTGCAAATGTGTGTGAAGAAGTTCCTGGGCTTTCTTTACAATGGCTCTCAGCTCCTCAACAAATTTCTCTTTCTCCAACTCAAGGACAAAGTCTTCCTCCACCTGCAAACACAATGCAACAGAACAGCAATTGCAAAGGCAGTTGAACAGTTACTTTCCAATAAACAGGGCTGTCAGAATTGGCCAAAAAAGATTATTCCCTCTAAAAAAAACAACATTCAAATATCTATCTTTGCACATTATGTCCATAAGAGGGCAAACCAATACAACGAGAGACATAACTACTTGTAAAGGTATATTTATTTCGACATAAACATGTCTTTTAAAAGATCTACATACCTACACATTACAAAATAAACTAATAAAATAATGTCCTATACCGTAGACCTCTCTCTCTCTCTCTGTTATTTGATAGCCTAATTCTTATACAGGTTAGGTAATATTCATACTGGTTTATTCTCAAGGTTCCATAATTTAGCCGTCTACTGACCGAAGTATTTCCAAACAGGCTTTTTAGATTGGTCAGTGTAAATCACTCTCTCTGCGGCCGAGTTGGGTTACCACAGGGTTGTTGTTGAATTATTAGCTCGTTTCAGCTTGACCTACATTTCATTTTCAATCTATGAAACTGTCTGTCATGCAGTGCATTCAGTGCAGTGGCCCACGTGAGAACTCACGAGGCAGACAGTCCCGTGGTAGAGCAACCAAATATTAATTTTAACAATCGAATGTCTGTTGTTGTTTTTTACAATTCGATTATATAATCAAATTTAGAATATTCGTTGACAGTCCTATACTGCATATGAGTACTCTACCATGTAATCTGCAATGTCCTCAGGTGCATCCCCTTCAAAGTCAAATTTGAATGTGACCATCTTGTTGCTATGGGTCTCCAGTTGGCATTCCACCATATTGTCCCCACTGCTGGACACCTATGGAGGACAGGAAGAATCATTATAAAGTTGACCTGTTCAAAATATATCTACTGGTATATACACATAATATGATTTGTTATTTGTTACTGTTTATCACACCTGGAGCATGCTCAGTAGAAACTGGTGTGAACCTTTCTCTGGCCTCTGACAGGAAGATCTCCTCTGAGACTTCACTTTCTCTAGTTTCCCATTGGTCAAGAGCTGCAGAACATCTTCTCCATTGGCTGGAGCAGATCTGTGGGACGGGTGTAGATGATGTAACAACAGTTAGCCTCAGGGTGGTACGGTGGCAGTGTAGTTACAGACTGTCTGGTGTCCATGTTATGTAACAACACTAACATATTGCAAATTGTATAGTCAGATTGTTAACCACCAAATAATCACAAGATAAGAGAATAGTGATATCAGACATACCCTGACGAAGAATGATGTTCTGTGCTGGACATATGTGGGCTATCCTGTAGAGTCACATGACCACAGACACAAGGAACACACACAGGTATGCAGAAAAGCCAAACCAAACCATTCGCTGTATGATACAAATGAAGCTAACTAGCTAGGCAGGATCTTACAGTTAATAAAAATGTACTCAGTTAAAAAATACTTTCCTGTGAATAAACAAAACACTTTTTTTGATTAAGTCATTAGCAATATAGCCAACATGTGTCCTTTTAAGAGACTTATAACCCAGTGATGTGTGCTTCCTGTACCTGAGCAATGCCCAGTAGGGGAGGGTCACAGTCTTGCAGCGAGGTTTGCGGCAGCGAGGGGGCATTAGAATCAAGCGACTGTAGAGCGGTGACAGGAGGAGGGGAGGTGGGTACAAAGTCAGCACGCCCCGGTAAGGTTATTTGGGCCTCTGGTGGAGATGGTAGCAGCTCTGGAGCAGGGGCAGCAGCAGGATGGAGGAATGGTGTGGATGGGAGAGATGGTAGTGAAGCCGGGGGACAGGAGGTATGAGAGGGGCTGGGGGGTATTTGTTGGGCAGGGAAGACAGCTTGAGACAAGACAGGCTGTTCAGCAAGTGTCTCAGTGTGTGTCTGTGTGTGAGAGTGAGACTGTGTCTGGGAATGTGTCTGTGTGTGGATGTGTGTCCGGAATTTGACACCGGTTTGTGTGTGTATGTGAGTTGGCAGCGTCTGGTTGGCCTGGTGCTGGGGGGATGGGGGAGGGCCTGCCACTACCTGACTATAGAGGGGCATGGCCCTGGGCTGGGACTGAGGCTGGGCCATATTACTGGGGACTATCTGTGCAGGAGGGTTGGGCACCAGATGTGGAGCAACTTGACACTGAGGGGGCAGCTGACTCTCATCGAGTGGTATCAAAGCCTGCTGAAGAGGAAGTGGCTTCTGGATGGGAGTTGGGGTGGGCTGTACGGGTAGGTGTGCCTGAAGAGGTGGTTGTTGCTGTGGAGGTGGTGCTACTAGTTGCTGTTGCACTTGTGAAAACGTCTGCAGATGTTGCTGGTATTGCTCAACAGGCTGAGGCATAGCAGGCTGGGAGATGGACTGAATTGCAGAAGGTGCAGCTGTGCTTCCTGTGGGCTGCTGCTGGGCTTGAACAACTGTCTGTAGCGTTGTTTGGCTCTGAGCATAGGCTTGTCCAGTCTGCTGCATAAGATGAGGTGCAGGGGTAAAGGTTGCAGGGTCAACTACTGAGCTGGGAGCAGCTGTAACAGTTCCAACAGTCCCAACTGAGCCGGGAGACAGAATCATCTGCTGATACTGCAGTACTGGAGGCTGTTGATGCTGCTGTTGTGTTAGGTGAGTGACATCCTGTTGTATTGCTGGCATGGCTTGGTGGGTGGGCTGAGGGGCCGGAACATACTGAGATGTCAAAATGCCAGCTGCAGCCTGAGCATGCACCTGGCTATTTAGCTGGCCCTGGGTCTGGGTCTGGGTCTGGAGCAGGGGCTGTAACAGGCCTGGTATTTGAGGACTCTGCTGAAAAGTCTCATGTTGAATCTGACAGGGAATTGAGGCAACTGGAGCAGGACACTGAACATGGGCTTGGCTCTGCTGGGCCATCATCTGAGTCTCAACAGTTGGGCTCTGGCCCTGTGGAGGCTGAGGCTGATTAATCGCTAGGTGCTGAGGCTGAGGCAGGATTAATGGCTGAGCAGCCACCTGGCTCTGTGTGGGAATGGCAGGAACTGGGTGAGTGGTCTGTAAAGGAGCTTGCTGAGTCTGGATGGGTTGGGTCTGTCCCTGAATGGAGGCCTTTTGAGGAGGTATTTGGGCCTCAATCACAGCCTGAGGTGCGTGGGCGGTGGCCTGGACTGTGCATTGGACTGGGCCCTGGCCTTGGCTCTGGGGGTGAGCCTCACTTCGTCCTTGCTGGGTAAGGACTTGGGCCTGGATCACACTGGGCTTCTGTATGGGGATCTGCGTGGTCTGAATGGCGACTGGCATCTGGGCCTGGGAGACCATTTGAGTTTGGAGCTGAATCACCTCAGTGCTGGCTGGAACGCCAACTGGGATACGAGGCTCCATTACAGAGATGTGATGCTGTGGCTGGGCTATGTAGGATTGCTGCTGCTGGATCAGAGCTGTTTGTTGTTGTTGCTCTATCACTTGCTGCTGAGTGAGAGTGGTGTGAGGTGGAAACTGAGCAGTGTTTAGTTGTGGGATACATGCCTGTTGTATATCAGTCGGTTGTTGAATCAATGTCTGCTGCTCACTGCTGCTTTGTTGAATAGGGACAGTCTCTTGTTTCTCAGTTTGATGGATTTGAATGATGGCTGCTTGTTGCTGCTGTTGCTCTTGAATATGTTGCTGCTGTATCAATGCCTGTTGGTGCAGTCTCTCTGCTTGTTGTTGTTGTTTTAACAGTGCTTGTTGTTGACGATGTTGTTCTAGCTGTTGTTGTAACAAAGCTTGTTGCTGCTGCTGCTCTAGTTGTTGCTTGAGTTGGGCTTGTTGCTGCTCTTGTTGCTGTTGTAGCATAGCTTTCTCTTGTTGCTGCTGTTGTTGTAAAATAGCTTTCTGTTGTAGATGCTGTTGTAATAGTGCTTGTTGTTGCTGTTGTTCCATTTGTTGTTGGAGTAATACTTGCTGTTCCATTTGCTGTTGCAACTGGGTCTGCTGCTGCAGCGCAACTTGTTGCTGCTGTTGTTCAATTTGTGGTTGCATCTGTGGTTGTGTTTGTATTCCAGCTTGCTGTTCGATTTGTTGTTGTAACTGGCTCTGCTGCTGTTGCTCCAGTTGCTGTTGTTTCTGTAAAAGAGTATGTTGCTGTTGCTCCAATTGTTGTTGTAGAAATACTTGCTGTTGTTGCTCTTGTTGCTTGTGAACAGCAGCTTGTTGCTGATGTTCATGTTGCTGTTGCAGAAGAGTTTGATGTTGCTGTTGACCCAATATTTGCTTTTGTATAAGTGCTTGTTGTTGCTCCATTCGCTGCTGTTGTAGTTGGGCCTCTTTTTGGTGCTGTTGAAGCAGTGCATTTTGTTGCTGCTGCTCGAGCTGCTGTTGGATATATGCCTGTTGTTGCTCAACAAGTAAAACTTGTTGTTGATGCTGCTGCTGTTGCTCCAACTGATGTTGATGCTGCTGCTGTTGTCGTAACAGGACTTGCTGTTGCTGTTGTTGTTGCTGCAGTTGTTGATGTTGTTGTAGTATCAAGGTCTTCTCATGAGCATCTATTTGTGATTGCTGTGTATAAATCTGAGGTTGTTCCCCTGGCTGTAGTAATGACATGGTTTGCTGTTCCATACCTGTTTGTGTTGGTAACACTGGCTGCTGAGGAGGTGGCTGGGCATGTGGTATCGACTGCTGTACATAGATCTGCTGCTGAGGCTCAAGTTGATGTTGTTGTACAGTTGTAGTTGAAACGTTCTGTTGCTGCTGTTCTATCGGTGGCTGTATGGTAGTTGCTGTAGCATGGGACTGCTGAATGGCATTAGCTGGTTGCTGTTGGAGTAGAGTAGCCTGAGCCTTGATTTGCTGCTGTTGCTGAAGGGTGGTGGCCTGTGGTTCCATCCCTATCTGTTGTTGCTGAACAATGGTCTGCTGAGGGATCATGACAGGCTGTGTTTGCTGGGGTGCTGCCGGGGGGATGATGTCAGTGGGCTGCATGGGCGTGGCAGTGGGCTGGGTCTGCTGAGCGAGGGGCACAATGCCCCCTGCTAGTCCAGCAGGATCACCGATTGAGAGGGGCGTAGTGAGGATATTGATGGGTGCTTGTGGAGAGACTGGGGGTATGTATGACTGTGAGGGGGCCATTGACCCATGGGGAGTGGCAATTTGTGATCCAGCTGAATGGTATGGCTGTGTTTATTTAGCAATAGAAGTGACAGAATGATGAGTGATGTAAGAAGAGGGAAAAGACAAGGGTAGAAAAATAAGCTTTGACAAAGGACATTAATAATCAACACATTTTAAATAATTTTAGAGAACAAAAAAATCAGACAGTCAGTCTCAGAGGATAAGGAGGATGATTTGTAGTTGGGTAAAAGTTATTTGAGGGGAAAAAATGTCAGGAAGTAGTGTCACTACATCTAATTTTAAGTTAATATCAGATCAGTGGGTCTATTCACCTGAGAATATTGTTGAGGTACACTTGGTGAGACCTGTGTTGCCATGGGACTGGGCTGAATGAACGTCTGACCAACAGCTGCCCCTCCACTTTGGCCTATGGACATGCTGGAGATACCACCACTCTGACCAACAGGCACATTTGGACCCCCTCCACTCTGACCAATGGGGAGCATTTGGGGATGAGCCACAACTCCAGTACTCTGCAATGCCAGAAAACAGATAAACAATATGATTTACTAATAAAATAATTTCAAACAGTGGCGAATGGATCGATTTGGTTTATTTTTTGAACAAGGTAAACAACAATAGACAAGAAACAGTATAGACTTACAGACACAGTAGAGGGGAGAATAGCTTGAGAGTGGGTATATGATTCCCCCTGCTGAGAGTATGCCTGGCTCTGTCCACTTGCATAAGATTCACAGCTGGCTGACCCAATGCTCTCAACTTCTGAATGAAAGGCAATTCATTTTTTTCAATTGGGATTTTCAAAATGGATTTTTTAAGTAAGTAAATAGTATATATTTGTCCAAGTCACAATATCCACTGCCCTTTCAGATTTTCTCTAACTCCCATACAATCATTTAGGATGTATGATGTGATGATGTATGTGATGAAAGACCATAGTCTACCTGGCAGGCTGAGGGCCGTCCCACTGAGAATATGCTGCTGCCTGACATGCTGGTCCACCTCTGGCAGCTCCTCAGACTCCTGCCCTCCTCCTCCACCTCCTCCGCCACCTCCCGTCTGCCCGGCTGCCCCTGGCCCCAGTGACGAGGGGCAAGTGGGATGGGGGCAGGTGTAGGAGGTGAGGGTTGAGTCTCTTCTCTCCTCAAAGCCCTGCTGCTGCTGGAGCAGCTGCTGCTGACGACGCTCCCGTGACTTCTTGATCAGAGTAACTCGGTCCCGAATGGATTTACCCACCACCTTTGCATCACTCTCGTGGAAGAAGCCTGATTTCACCTGTGATAAGGGGCAAAGAGAGAGAGCAAGAGAGAGAATTAAAGAAAGAGCGAGAGAAAGTTAATGAATTGAGGCAGGAGGTAGGTCAAAGGAATTTAGGTCAGAAGGAACTAGCTAGGACTGCCTGATAAATGAGCTGTGGGATTTCTTTCTCCTGACCGTCCTTCAGGTTCTTAGGCTTTAAAGGCTTTAAAGGCTAGTCCATCAACCCTATCCCATACCCAATATTCACAAACCCCCCTTTGTCCGAGTCAGGCCTCAATTGCCCCTGAGTCTCACCATCTCCAGAGCCACCTCCTCAGCGCTGTCGTTCTCCAGGTCATAGCTGAACTCGATGGCCTCGTTGTCCTTGTGCTTGCCCTTCAGCTTCTTGGGCTCCTCCACCCAAATCCGGAGAGCCAGACAGACTTGGCAGCCTGTGTCTTCCTCTGCCAGCTCCACCCGCACCCCTGTGTCCTCCCCGAAGAATGCATGGTTCAGGAGGTCTCGGATGGAGAGTCTGTCAAGGGAAGGAAAACAAAAGGAAGACATGAACAGAAGCACCATGAGGTTTTACAAGTGCCCCGTCAGCAAGTCTGCACGAGAGAATGCCATACATCATTTTATGAGAACACAAACTGCTTACCTCTGACTCTTATTCTGACGAATGCAGCCCTCAATGATGTCTTTCATCTCTGGGTCATTGACTTTATCAAAGCTGGCTGGTTTTATACCCTGAAGAGAAAAAAATGTTTTTTCAGACTGGCCTCTTGTCAAAACAGGAAATTAAGGAATGGTTTGGGAACCATAACAGATGCAGTATATCATAATTTAAGACATTTTTACTATGCCGCAATCACCACAGCACTGTGGTCTTCTAGAGCCAAATTCAGCCAAGCCAGTCAGAAGTGAGACACTTCACTCCTCTATACACTATGACACTTCATCATGGCATGGAAAAGTAATTTTGAACAAATCAACTCTGTTCTTTATTGAGCATTATAGAATTAATAAAACGTTGTAAAAGTTGTTGTATTATTATTGTATTATTTATTATTTTACTATTTTACTAATATCAACTACAACTAGTAAGCCAAGTAGCCAAACATTACTGTATTCTCTATAGAAAAGATGAAGGCAGCTGATCAACTACTGTAGGGAGCCAGAGAGGTGAGATCACAGTCAAATAAACTAATAATTAATTAGGTCCAATGTCATCGCCACAAATACGCCATGAGACTACAGAATCTGTACATGTTTCTGAAATAATTACAGAACCAGAGTTCCATGCAAACTCTTAGAAAGTGCACTAAAGGCAATGGAAACTATACATACAGCTACTAGTAATGCAGATTAGTCTTCTAAAAACCTTCTAAAAACATATCAGGCAAAAAGGAGACTGTTCAACAGCTGGGCTCAAGATGAACTGATTGGTTCTCTTCGTGATATAGAATAACACATCATAATAACGTATGCCATGTAATGCATTAAAGTATTCCTTTCACACAGCAAAAAAGCCAGCTTTGAACCCTTTTGACCCTTTCACATGCCAATAAGCTGGCTTCAAGTCTGCTTTTTTTTTATCTGTGTGAAAGGAGCTAAAGAGACTCACACTTGTGACTTTGCGATAGATTTGAGCAGCATTCTGGCACTCAGAGTAGGGGTACTCTGAAGTAGCCATCTCCAGCATACACATCCCAAAGGCGTAGACATCCACAGACTCATCATAGTGCTCTTCATACATCTCTGGAGCCATGAACTCTGGAGTTCCTGTGAACAACAATGGATCAGTCAATTAAAAACAATCTATATTTACTGTAGCATAAGACTGTCCACAGAGTTATAGCTATATAAAGGACTTAACCTCCCAAGTCAATAGAAGAGACCACAAATTCAATTGAAACTGTGATACCCCTGTTGATCAATCTTCCTGCTCCCTGAGTTAAACATTATTGAACTAAATGATATTCAGAGTGCATTTCTCTGGTTAGCTTTCAGAGCCAAACATCTCATCTGTATTTACAGTAAGTACTGCCCTCATGGATTTAAAAGTGATTATGTCAATAATAATCTATACTCAGCAGTGCTGAATGCAGTGAAATGCACATTTACAGGCACTGACTCAGTTTGCTGATGTAGCTACTAAATGCCTTGCATTGTTCTCAAAAGTATTTGATCTATTCCTGTCGCTTACCTATGACACTCTTGGCAAAGGAGGTCCTCATAAGTGTGGCCAGCCCCAGGTCTCCTATCTTGACTGAGCCTGTAGGCCCTGTGATGAAGATGTTGTCACACTTGAGGTCCCGGTGGACTATTGGAGGGGTCCTGGTGTGGAGGAAGTGAAGGCCCTTCACGATCTGCCTACACCAGCTCCTCAGGACCTTGGGCTTCATCACTTTAAAGCGCTTCAGGTACCTGTATGGAGAGCAAAAGCAGAATTTTGTGGCCAAATAAGGAATCTGCTGGAGCTGGATGGGAGATATCACCAACAATAACAATGTAACAACACAAACGACCCAACAATAATATAAATATCACTGAATTTCAATGCAGCTAAATGAATGTAAAGGAATCACTGTTACAAATGACATCATTCAGAACCGAAATTCTAATTCAATAGTGCATGTATGGAATAATTTGTACAATATATCTGCTTCATTTATTTTTGGTTAAGTATAAATGTAAATAATCTGATTTGTAAAAGTACAGAGCTCTCATTGATCAAATGATAATAGATACGGGTAGGATGTTCTGACGTTTTGAGTGTTCCTGAGGTCATGAGTTCGGTGACTAGTACGATGCACTTCTTGCCGCGGAGCACGGACTCCCAGGAATCATAGAACCGGACAATGTTGGGGTGCTGGAGCCCCTTCAGCATCTCCGCCTCCTCCTTGAAGCGCTGCTGCTCTGCCTTGGTCAGTTTCCGGTCCTGAGGTGAGAGATACACAAGTTACATGGTATGCATACACACATATGTGTCCCCAGAGCTATAGAGAGAGCTTTCACTGCCTAGTGGCTGGCTAATCAAACACTGAAATGCAAATTTGTGATGACATTCAGGAGAATGAATATCACATCTCAATCATACATTTCAAGAATCTGTACACATCATGGACAAATTGAATACAACCATGTCTATAATAGTAGGCTGTCAATGACAGACCACACAATGCTCTTGGGAGCCCTCTTTCATCACCAAGCAACCTGACACTACACGCCCATAACTATGCACTACACACTTGCTGCCACTAGATGGTGCTAGCAAAATAGAGTTGCAGGATTGTAGAGACAACACCCAAGCCAGAGCTTTATAAAACACATTTCTGCTGCATCTGCCAGACAGCCTCAGTATGGCGGATGGGATGGATGCTGCAGAAATCCCACTCACTCTCATAGGCAGCATCCCATAGGAGGAGAGACAGACATTGACTAAACCCTCTGTTAGACACTGGTAAACAGCCTATTCCTTATTCTT
>CABFOP010094755.1:0-11594 GCA_900683385.1 Anoplogaster cornuta | reverse complement strand
GTGGCGCTACAGTAACCGATTCATTACACAAAAACTACCAGACCGATTTCCATGAAACTCACTGGAGAGGTTTTGCATGGGACAATTTAAACGCCATATCATTTTGCCTACAGGGGCGGAGGTCTGCGCTCTCCGAGTGTCGCTCTAGTCTCATACTTGTATTCTGTTTTGAATATAGAAGTAGATTGGAATATTATTTCAGCAAAAATCATGATATGTTACTTTGAAAAGCAAGACTTCGCTAAGGGTTATTGAAAATAAGAAAACACTATCATAATGTGTTACTGTGTGTACTATTACTATGAATCCAGTGAATTCTTTCTTTCTTTCTTTCTTTCTTTCTTTCTTTCTTTCTTTCTTTCTTTCTTTCTTTCTTTCTTTCTTTCTTTCTTTCTTTTAATTTAACCTTTTCGCCTACACGGCCACCTGAGGCAGAGAAACATGACATATATTTAAATTATAAACCGGTACAATTTTATAATGATATAGGTTGGTTTATTTGGGTTGTGACCCAAGATGGTCGGCCATAGCAAGTACACTGGATCCCAAGAAAGTGCTGGTATATTTTGGATGTGGCTGTCACTTCTGCTAGTCATTTTGTCTGATCTAGTGTTAGATCAGTGTCATTGTTCTTTTTTATTTATTTTTTAAATACTACATTGCCTACCAAGAAAGTAAATTGCCAAGTTAAATTCTAAGATGCTTTTCATTGTGGCCAGCTAATGAAAAACTTACTTCAATGATTGTAGTCCCAAAGCAAGAGACCCAAAGCTATAACAAATAACTTAAAGTAACTGTAACTACAAAAACAGTTTCCACCAATAGTATTATTATAGTGTTATTATTTGTTATAGTAGTAGTAGTAGTAATAGTGTAGTTGTCATCATTTAATATAAAAAGTCTGAATTGATGTTTGAAGTTATCAGGAGTCATAACTGAGGTCAGTCAGACAATTTTCAGTGTAAGATGTCTCCCAGCTGAATAAGGTCCATTAGTAAATATTACTATAGGCAAAATGATCAGTTTCTCCGTACCAAAACTCCCTGTACAGATTATCTAACTTCCTAGAGCAAACGTGTTCACATCAGAATACACTGGCTCAACACAATAACTGAGGCTAGGTGTCCACAAGATGTCACTATTTGAAAAGAGCAAGAAAGGGGATAACCTGTTAGAAAAAAAAAAACATGACCAGAGAATTAGAAGTGTGCACATACAGCTTTGATTAGAACATGTTGTTGCAAGATTTAAGCCAACTACTGCATGCTAGAACCAGAACTAGGTAAATAATGTGGGATGGTCCGCCCAGCATAGGCAACATTTATTAAATTTGTTTCATTTGTTCTTTTTGAATTAATTTGTTTTAAGTACAAATATGCAAGACATTGAATCAGCAAGGGACTATGAATTGGAATACATGTACTGTATATCTCTTTTTCTAGGACTGTAAGAAGAAAGAAGAAGAAAGACTATAGGATTGTTCATTCAATACCCAATCATTGTAAAGACATATTCATCTGAGTCAGCTGCATGCTCCAATTTCTGCACAGCCTTGTCTCGCAAAGCCTCATGAGCTTCCCTTTATATGTCTTAAACAAGGGTGAAAAAAGAGCTCTCATTATTTTAGTGAGTATCTATGAATGGGTAGCAGTGTTCATTCTTCTTAAATGGCTGATTCAATGTCAGGTTGAGGATCCTATCGTCAATGTGACACTGAGAGGGACCATTTTCCTTTGGAAAGCTAGAGATTCCTTCAGATAATATCTTATTGTTTGCTCATCTCTGTGCTCTCAATGACCTGACTGTCCTCAGGGCCTGCCTGTAATCAGATTCAGCCAGCAGCAGAGGTAGCAGTTCAGGGCTTATGCAGCAGGGGCCTTGCGTTCAGAGTTTGTCTACTTGGAGAGGCCATTTATCAGCATGAGGTTTTCAGACACAGTCAAGCCCACACTTTGTTGGCTTGAAGCCTCAGCTCACAAAGCCTCCCACAGTCACCCTGCTGTAGTTTCCTCTGAAATCTCAAATCACATTGGTTTGCTTGCTACTGTGCACTTTAAACCAATAGGGGTTGTAGGTGACTGACTCACTAGTGAGCCCTTCTGTCGTGGGGTGAATTAACTGCTACCTGGAGTTTTCATAGCGCTATGGACAGAAGACTACACCTTCGAGACAATAAGCAAGTAATTTCTTTGTTTCTTAGGTAACTTGTCACTGACCTGTATAGGGAAATCCCCACATATACCCTGTCGTTGAGTTTTTAGTTACAGGACTGGCGCCCCAAGTTTCAAATTGATGTATGAGCCAAGGTGTGGATGCAGCAGGCCTGGGATGATATGGGTGGGGGTAGGGGCTTAGTCGATCTGTCTCACATGGAAGAATATCGCCTAGTGCTATAATTTGAAACCATGGACTAAGCAGAGTCTAGTGATCTGTCTTCTTGGTCTCATGACTCATCACTGGTAGATGTTCCATTGTATAACAGGAAGCATTTTATTTATTGTAGTAATTATGCTGCGCTTTAGTATATTCCTCTCCGTGGCACTTTTCCCATGGTTGCCACGATGAAGCACATATGCTCACAATCATTTTCACAATTATCTTAAATGGCCCCTGCTAATGTCTGAATTATCCAATAAAAGCACAACCAATTAACGCTGAGCACAAACTGGGCTCAGAGTCCCTGGAGGTGCTCTACCTTCGGTCAGTGTATAACCTTTCTGAGGGCTCTCATATGGAACAAAGATCCATTGTTCTCACATACTAAGAGATATTTGTACACTCCCTGTATCAATGGTCTTGATTTGATTATACACTTATATACAGGCAATATGTGCAAGCAGTTCTCATGTTTGCCATAAAGTCAGCAACTCTGCACAATCCACTAATTCTTGCGCTAAGCAATAAGGCCATTATGTACGGAGCAATCAGTGTTTCATGGCTCATTTCCTTGACTGTGATTTGATTTTGTTTGTCAGTGTTTAGGTGGCAGCAGACAGCCCTTTGACCCAGACGATCTCTGAATCCTCAAATCTTCCTTGTGTTTGGATGGGTATCAGCATCAGTGTGTTTTACAGCCACAGCTCACCGACTAAAGGTGCAGGACGAGAGCTTAGTAGCCTCTCCTCGTCTCCTTCTTGTACCTTTTGTAAATTAAAACCAGCATACGGTACATGACTGCATTAGTTTGTTTGCCTTTCAAGGTTCAGGGGCATGTTCAGATTTGCAGAGCTTGATCTGAACTTATGATACAACACTATAAACATTTATGGCCTGAAGGATGTACTCATTAAGTGGCGTTATTTTCTTTAACTGTGGCTGTAGTGAACTCTGTGGGCTTTAATTGACCTAATTGCATTGCTGTTTAAGAGGTGTCCCATTTAAAAGCAGGGGCTGTAGCCCAATAATACTGTTCCATTTAGGTGTTTACATCATTAATGTGGGTAAAAAATGTGTAAAATCCCAGTATCCCAAACAAAACAGCTATTAAGCAGATAGCTAGCGTCTGAGACCACACCTGTTTCAGGTGACAAGACAGAGTGATGGATTAGTGTCTTTTGGGCCTCAGTTACATTTACCGCATAATGTTTTTTAGATAAAAACAATGCTTAACAGTGTTATTATAACAGCAAATAAACCTGTGTGTGTGTTCCAGACCCTGTAGTATGAGTCATGGATACTTCTACACCATGGTTTCTGGGTTATTTATTTAACATTCCTATGGGTATCAGAATTTTAAGTGAATCCAGTCACTTTTATATCACCTCTGATCTGATATATATATCACCCTTATCAGACGCGGATGGAGCACAGACAAAAACCGCACATATTGTCATAAAGAACCAGTAATCCTTGGAGGGAAGCACTTAAAAAACAATCCCCAGAGCCCCCTCCGTCTGTCTGTTTCACCACAGTTATGGCAATGTGATTGACAGCTATGGCAACTGTTTTACTGTGCGGCTCTGGCAATGAGTAGTCTCTAGAGAGCCTAGGGTAATAACTAGTCTGGAGTGTTGACTAATACATTTAGTGGTGTCTCTGCGTAACCATTATCAAATGCGTTCCAGCTGTTTGAATTCTGATGACAAATTCAGGTTTTCCCAGTTTGCCGAGCTTCCTTGAGAGACAAAGGAGGGATTTCCTCTGACACAGACAAGCGGTGGCAGTACCAACGAATGAGCTCGGTGTTATCAGATGGAAAGTCGGTCTAGATGTAAACTAATGAACTGCTACTTGAGCCAATGTAGAAATGCAGCAGTAAACAAAAGGTGCACGAGACAATGTATGCATCTTTTCTTTTGTCTGCATGTTTTCTGCATCCTGGAACATCAACCGCAAATCGCTTCAACACTAACGACAATAGTCAATACCATCCAGACAACAAAAGACTACCTATAAAGACTCCAAACAGATAGATCTGGAAATATGTAAGCATGCATATAAAAAAGAACTGAATTGCCTTTGGGATTATGCTTTAATTATTATGTATACACATTGGACACACTTTTCCTGCTGGTAAAATCTCCATATGTATATATTCATTGTGCTAGTTAAAACTGTGTGGATAAAAACTTGTTGGGCTTACAGTTCAGGAATTAGAGGGAGAGAGTCTGTACAGTATTTAAGAGTCTTGCTAAGAAATTGCACTTTTATATCTTGACAAAAGCAGTGTCCTCTCAATTGACTGTACCCTTGAAACCAAGTACAGACAGAGCACTTTTTAATTTTTTTATTGAATAAAAATATCAGAAGATAGACATGGTTCACTTACTTCATGTTTCAAGTACAACGGGGGGAAAAAAACGTCCTTATTTGGTTGGGTGATGGACTCAGAAGTAATATCTTGTGATAGGAGGAAGGGAAATGCCCTTATCACACAAAACCAGTACCACCACTATGACTGCTGCAGACAGTGCCTTATCTACACACACTTTACCGGGAAAACAGAAGACGATTTGGGAGAATGGATTTGACATTAGAGTGTATATCAATAGAATATGAAGAACTCTACATGGATCTGAGGTCCTAAAAAAGTGCACCCATCACTGACAGAAATTAACTGAGCATAGGTGCGTGTTAGTGTCTATGTGTGTGTGTGTGTGTGTGTGCGTGTGTGTGAAAGTAAGTGAGTGGGACACAGGGGCCTGTCCATCCTGCTGCACAATAAACAGTTTGTTTCCCAGGAGCGACCCCTCATGTTCCTGTTGTTGGCTCCATCGCTGCTCACTGGGAAACGTCCTGGCCTCTATTGTCCGGGAGGTCAGGGGTCACAGGATGCTCCTAAAGGCCCAAAAGGGGAGGTAAGAGGTTGGATATGAGGCACGATAAAGAGCTTTCCCCCCTTAAAAAACAAAACATCAAAATTGGTTCTTTTTCTTTCTTGTCACACCATCTTTCACTCTAAAAACGCCGTCATTTCAGGAAAACTAAGTGGGTTTGAAGGCACAATAGGACCATTTCATACTAAACATCCTGATTGTCTTAAGACCGTTCTTCGTGTGTAGAGCTCTGTTCCCTGTGTGCGTTCTTTGTACGTCTTTATTGGGTCCTTCAGTGTAGCGATTTCCTTTAATGGAGGACATAGTACACATGCTTTCCCACAGAAGTATAAGGAATTTATTCTAGCCAGCAAAATGGGAGTGAGGCATATCATTAACGTACCTTGTTGTTTCCACCACTAAATGTTATACCCCTGCCGCAGACGCAGCTAAAAGACTGGCTACAATATCCATCATGGAGGAGATATATTACATCAACAGAATAATTTATAAACAGCTGTATAAATGGTGTTTTTGTAGTTAGATTAAATGTCATTTCACAACAGCAGACCTTTATGGTACTTAAACGGAGACACCATGCTGCCATAAGGGAAACTTCTTGCACCTCTCTTGAGACTACAAACGAACAGACAGCAGGTGCTGAAGTGTGTGTGTGCGCGCCTGTGTGTGTGTGTGTATGTGTGTGTAACAGCATCTATACAACATTTCCTGTAGAAGTCATAAGTTTATTTTTGAATACTTTTTTTTATTTTTGAAGACTTTTTTGTTTATCGCAGTTGAACCGCAGAGGCTTATAGGGCTCTGCAGCATGTCTGCTACCCCGGTGTATCGGGGGATCGGGATGAGTGTAGATGTGCATTTCTCTAAACATTCTCAGGGACACATTCATCTTTTTTATGGTGCACTGTTGGAGGAAAGGACCGGAGCTTTGAACAATATTCCAGATGCTGTTTTCATTGCGTATTGTCAGCTTATTACTTGTCTTCTAATGGCATGCAATCTACTTGAAATGCTCCATTATCTTTAGGCTATATTTGTATATCTCCATCCATTTATTATGCTGATATGTTTTACTAACAGCTTTCATGTATATACTATACCTACACACAGATACATACAGTCTAACATACCGATTGCACGTGTATAGGTGGATACAACTATGCACATTCTTGCGCTTTTGTTTTCCAAAAGGTTTTTCAAAAGTATCAGGCACAATGATTGTTCCTTGTGTTTAGGCTTGTGATTGTTTTTGTGCAGACTTGGAACAGCTGATGTAAAACGAGACGTTAAAGGTAACGCGATCGAGGATAGGCGCTACACACGGTGATCTTCACTTTTCAACCACAGGCAATTATGAATATAATGCTCATAGTTTGAGTTACATACTATGCATTTTCCTCGAGGCCTGGCCCTCACCCCATCTTGCCCTATCATATCAGGTTAGGAGTTACCGGAGGAGGGAGGTGACAGCTGGAAATGGTTTGGGGGTCTCCGAATAGTTTGTTTTCAGACCGGGCTGCAGGGAATGGATGAGGGGAAGGAGCTGTGGGACACGTGTAGGTTAGCCGTCGGCTGTATTCCTCACGGTGTCAATACTGTTGCTGTGAATGATATCGCTGTAAAGATTTGTAGTGCAGCATGTGAAGTTGGCTCGTAGTGTTCTTCTCCATAAGTACGGCAGGGATCTCTGGGCTATCAAGTTATGCCAGTAATGCACCACTATCTGAGTTAATTAGACTATGTGTGCTTTGAGTTTTCCTGGAGCACTTTGACCTCTCTTGGATTAATTTCCTGGCCTGTTGTGTTTCCAAGTCTGCGACTCGCTTCACAATTCTACTCAGATGGTGGGGTGCTTTTCCTTTCTTTATGACCAAATAAATCTGACTGGTGCCACAGAAAAAAATAGGATTAAAATTCCCCTTTCCCCGTCTTGAGGAGCCCAGCTGCACTGTTTGTTTTCCACAGCGCAGTGCAGCTGTGTAGTCGAGCATTAGAGAGAGGTAGGCCAAAGCAAGACAGAAATGACTTATTTTTATTGGCACGTGCATTCCCATTCACTGAGTGATAATTGCGTGGTGGAATTGGTGGAAAAGAACAAGAGTCTGGTTAACATAATTTTAATGTGGTTAAACATACTCTCTGTTTAGCTATAGACCTATTACATGCTAGATGGTTTCCTCCACTCAGTGTTTTACAGTAACTCTGTTTCTCAGAGAGCATGCAGAACAAGTACAGTTTCAAAGCTGAAATCTTTTGATTCATCATTTATCAAAAACTAATACACATTTACATTATTATTGTTATAAAATCAACAAGTTAAAGCAGTAACAACAATAACACCATATTAATATGACCATATTCATTTATATCTGGTATTAGTTGTTAAAAGACAATTTGAGAAAACCTTACCAAATATATTCTGATATATTTCAATTTCATACAAGCAAAGATCTAAAAAAGTTCTAAATAATGTATTCTTGAATGAGAAGTATCAGCTGAGTAAAAAAAAAAATCATTCATTTTTGGTAAATTATGAAAACAAACAGTCCTTGGTAGTGGACTCAGACTTTTGGCCCCCACTGTATATTGCTTTAAAAAAGATGTACCTCTTGCCAACACCCAGGGGCAGATGGTCATTCTACGTAACACACAGGGAGGAATGGACGTGCGATGAGGTGTTAAGATGAGATACTGAGAGATAGCTGAACGCAAGAAGAAATGTGGCGCAGCAGGTAAGACATGTCTGTAATATCATCTGTGGCACCGTTGAGACGATTCTCTTGTAAATGCTGTCTGAATGTAAACGAGCACGACTGCCCAGCAGGTTTCTCACGCCCGGTGCATCCACTCAGTACCTGGCCTGACCTTGGAGCAAGTCGGTCAACGAGGGGAGATCATCCAGAGGGCTGTGATTTACTCAGCAATCTGACACATCTGATACCATTTCTCTTACAATTATGTTTTTTTTAACAGTCCGTTGCCATCACGTCAATTTTCCACATCAAGAGTCCTGATGCCTCTGATGGACGTGACTCAATTCCCCCGTAGAATATACTGCCAGCACATTTCACCCTCTGCATTTAATGACAGTCAATATATTTCTGCATTTACGGGAAAAACAAGATCTGTACTTTCCATGGAAAGTATTTACTCTCTCACAGCTGATCTATAGACATGTTTTATCTCAGATTAAGTCCATGCAAATAATTTGATGGGTAATTATCTCCCCCTTTTAACTCATGACGAAGCTGCAGTATCAGTTATGGATTAAATAATGTACTCGTGTGGTTTACAAATTAAATGTGCTGAAGTAAGAGTAGAAGTAGAAGTGCGGAGTAAGTAGTTGTAATGAAATACCTCTGGACAATAGCACGCCTTCACAAGTGGCTGGTAGAGAAACGGAGAAATAACACTACAGGACCTATTTTTCCACGGCATTCATCCCCTCCACACCCAAGCTCACAGCTGGTGACACACTATTGGTACTTACGAGTATGAGGCAACTACCAGCAGAGGGTTGTGTTGTAATTCTGTGGAGGAGAGTTTTACACACCAACATATAAAGATGATGGTTTCCAGACCCTGTGCATTATTCTGACTGCATGCTGGACATGATCCTTCTATATCTTGAGAAAATAAAAAAAAAGAACTGAAAGACAAGACTAATAATAAGTAATCCATGTGAAAAATGAAAGCTCTGTATGAACTGGGAATAACTTTATCTTCTCCTGTGGATACAGAAACAAAAACCAGCAAGGACTCTAAAAATATGCAAACGACTTGTGGTGCAGTTTCCCAAGGCCAGAGAAAGGAAATAGACTGACAGTTTCTCCCTGACCTCTTTACTGCCCCCTTGTAACCTCCTAACAACCCCCCCGGGGGATCCTGTCTCTATGTGTAAAACAGACAGTCAAAAAGCATCCTGGAAACTTTAGAGTCAAAAAAACAAGGGGACGTGAGGAAGTCCAATAAGCTTGTATGTAGAGGGCTCAGGCGAGAGATAATCTCGAGGCCACACAGAGCAGGCGCCGAGCCTATAGAGCGGCTCTCTGGCCCTTCCACCGCCGAGCAGCGTGGTCATTGTTGTCTTTGGAAAGTAAGCAGCTTTAGTGAGGCCAATGGTGTGAAAGCCACCTCTCCTCTTGAGTGTCTGCTCCAGTCCCTGTTGTTGACATACAGGGCAGGTGCAGCTGCTCTCTACAACTGCACCAAGTCGAAACCTCTTCAACTATACATACACACACACTAGTCGCACACACACCAACACACACACACACACAGAGCTTGGATGTCACAAGACAGGGTTATACGGACAAAGACAAATCTACCATTTTCTTTAATATCTCTGCAACAATCAGCAAGGCATTGCTGGGTTAACACAGGGACCACAGAGACGAAACAAAGCCTGGATTCTTCTGGCTTGAAGATGGCTATGGGAAATGGCAGGGATGCCAGGGCTGATAAGTGACTGAGGGGCTCGAGTTACTTCCAGCTGTCTACAGCCATGCATGCCTCTGTGAAACGTATGGTTCACGCATAATGCAAACCATTTCATTTGCGTAATGCTCATAAAAAAAAATCTGGCGGACATATTAAATAAAGTCAACAGCCTCTCACTGGCATTAGGTTTACATCACAGGAAAGAATCTCCAGTCCTCCGAGGAGCAGTGCAATGTATCCTCAGCTGACAAAACACAGACAGTTGAAGGCTGTGGCCTTGTGAGCACTAATGTTAAGTGGATCAATAAAACCAGTGATAGCAGAATGCCTGGACACAGCATCTGGAAAGGGTCTGATTCAGGCACTGTGGTCAGCAATTATGTCACTTATAGAGTTAGAGTAAATAACATCTATGCATTTAATAACCTCACAATGAATTGGTGAACCCGTGCCAACATCCCCGGGATCGTACTGTGCATTTTGCACATTGTTGGCAGTGCTCATTTGTTAAACCATAAAGCATAATAACATATTGTCACATAGGCACAGCAAAATACAGTATATAGCATGTTTCCTTGCAATTTGCATTAGGTTAATTTAAAATCCATGTACACTAAGGCTGTACGTGATTAATGGGAATGAGAATAGCGTATACTTCCTTGTTGGAAACAAACCGAGTTGCACTGAAAACAAGTGCCACACTGCATTAGCATCACCTCAATACCAGTGAGGGCCTCTTCCTGTCCATTTGGAAAATATAAGTACATTCTCAAGCAGCTGTACACTCCAAAAGGAGAGTGCTCTTGGCAGGCTTTGAAGTTCTCAGGAATAATGCTCCTTAAAAAGCATCCTCCCTCTGCACTACAGAAAAACACAAACAGGTATTTCAATCAAGAGGGCCGTGTGAGCACTTCTTATCAAGCATGTAAATCCATATCAGAGGACTTATTCACGTTTGATGTCTAATGTTAAACCCGTGCACATGCAGCATTAATTAGCCCACGTAAAGGCCATATTGTATTAGAAAGGCGTTCATTCTGTCAAGATCTAATATAATTCATTATGGTTATAGCACTCGACTTGGATCTTATGTAATTTTTGTAATTCACTTCACTGTGTTGAAAACAGAAACCCCTTTGGAAATGTATACTACAAGAGCAACACAACACCAGAGAGAAACAGAGGCAGGAATAAAACTTTGAAACATAGTCTTTTATTTTTCCTTCACTGCACAGTTTAGTGTTTCAGTTACACCCTCTGGGCAGTAAAAACTGTCATCTAATCGTGTCCTCACACAGTCTTAAATGCCACATACGCCCATACCAGCTTGAAAAGGGGACGTTTCTGTGGAGAAAAACGGATATGAGGTTATTTTTGTGAGATCCATGATTGCATGCGGCACTCCCATCCAGCGTTGGTGTGATGACTGAGATGGCGATACAAGGGAGGTTGGGGAAAAAGCACTGAGCTAATATGATGAAGTGGTGATGTGCTTTGGTAAAGATTCAGCTGAAATGGATCCTGTCCTTTAGCTCGAAAGAAGAATGCTTTCCTTTTAATCTGTAGCTCCTCATGTAATGGTTGACGACAGGGAGATGCACATGAGCAGATTTAAAAGAAATAGAGACACTGGATAAATCACAACCAGTGACAGTTATTAATTGATTTGTCTCCATTATAGTCAAATTCAAGTCAAGTCAAATGAATTTATAAGGAAAAAATTACATATACATACAATACATATACTTACAAGACCAACTTGAGCAAAATACCTATATATTAAATTAAATATATATGTATCTTTGCCAATTTTCCCCATCGTGTGACATCCATGCTGTGGAAAATTGGCAAAGATACATATATATTTAATTTAATATA
>CABFOP010094751.1:0-10923 GCA_900683385.1 Anoplogaster cornuta | reverse complement strand
TTCTTAGTCAGAATTTTGTTAAGGCAAATAGTTCACTTTTTTGCCAAATAAATGAAAAGCATGTTGAAATTAACAATGCCTCCCCCCACTGCTGTACCAAACACATACCGAACCGAACCGAAAACCGTGACCCAAAACGTGAATGTGCAGAATCTGTACTTGTGTTTAGGTTGTTAGAGATGTGTATTTCCTGTCAATGGGTACTGTACTAAAAGACTGGAACCCGGAAGTGTGGCCATCAAAACCAATTCTAATGCTCAAACCATGTTCCCAAAAATTACAAATTGATATCTGAAAGTAATGAACTCTTCTCATACATTTACCCCACGGGTGTTGGATAATTATAGTCCTCACTATTGCTTTTCTGCACCCAGGGAGATTGTCTTCATTAGGACATATACTGCTGACCATAAGAAAATGGCTGACCTTTCTGAATTTCCCTCCAAAATGATCTGTCCTTCTCTCTCTAAATTTACCCTAGCTTCCTAATGAACCTTATGTAGCCTAAAGCAGTTGCAGAAAAGTTGGGCGCTGGATGAACAGATAAATGACATGACTGAGAATGAATGCTATACAGGTACATCACTGAAAAATGCATAGCAGTTTTACAGTTTCACTGACAGATAGTGAAACCTACACAGGCAGATGGTCGGATAGATAGACAGACAGACAGACAGACAGACTGAGTAACTAAGATAAGTGCATTGCTCAAGGGAACATCAATAGCAGTTGTTGGGGGAGTTTAATACATTTTCTCAAAGAGTTACACACACAACTAATACTGTGAGCCTGCATGTTTTTATCTGATGCCTCAAGGACTGAAATATTTGAAGATAAATCTCATTATTCGCTTATTCCACATCTTTTGTTGAGTCTGGTCTCAGAGACAGAGATGTTGAGTTGTGATATTGATGCCATTGCTCAAAGACTTTGACACGATGGAATGCATACAGAGAGGAATGTCATTGATTATTCATGGAGGTCTCTGAATGCCAAGGTGCAACAACCATCTTCCTCTACCTTTAGTTCCCTGGCATTTGAACTGGAGAATTTTTTTTAAATTGTTATGCACCCCTATGAATACAATTTTTACATGAGCATGCTGAAGAACGAGATTTCATCTTTTATTTTGAAAATGCTCTGTGACTATACAGTAGATTATTTTAAATAGTTCAGTCAAATCTGAGCCAGTTATGAATGAGAGAAATAAATAAATAACAAAAGAAGAGTTCAAAAACAGAAGCTTAGCATCTTTGTTAGGAAGCAGGCCATGTCTTTGAAGGCTAGTCCAAGTTGGCGTCCACTAAAGGGGCTGGTCAATGTGCAGGGCTTGTTCAGAGGCACTCTCATAATCCCCCATCTCCCTCATGCTGCTGTGTTGTCTCCCATTGACTGGAACACCATTTTATTCAATTAATCTTTTATTGCAAGCCTGTGCCTGCATTTTCAGTCCGTGCCAAAACTGGAATTGTGTAAGTCCTCCCTTAAATCCGGGCAGCAGATAGATCTCCCAGCTTTGCCCAACTGTATTGTTCTCGGTTTTGGAAGCTGGTTTGCTCATGGGTGGTGCCAGGCAAAGACATGGGGGGATAGGGTGTACAAGGCCGGGTTTCTGTACTTAGTCCAGTGGAATTAACATCCTTTTGTACATAACTGTCTGCTTGATGCTCTAAGGTTTGATCCTGTGTGCACTGCAACAGTGGTTGCAGGTCTATGCTGTGGATGTGTTTCAAAGTCTGTTTGTGATTTTCCCCCAAATAAACAATTCAAAAGAGTCAGTGAAAACATCAAGGCATTGCAACCAATTTAAGATAATTTATAATATTAGCAAGCTGCTAGTGGCTTCTCCAAAGCACTTCTTTATCTAAAGCCTACACTCTACTCATTTCCGATGCTGTCTTCCTGGTGTCTACAGGATAAACCTTTCATTTACAGTCAGTATCTGCCTGACATTCATGCCATGTGAAGGCTATGGAAGGAAGGGGCACAGCAGCATGCTAAAGGGGGAGGGTTGGGTTATGGCTCGTACGCTCCAAGCGCTCACACTTGTTAGCCTTTACCAGTTAGACAATGCCCTGATTAAACATGACAGGACAGGCTTTCATAGCCATGTTTGGGCTAAAGCTTTAAAATGCTAGCAAATGCACTGTTTTGTAGTACTTGCAGAGATATAATTTGAAATGGCTGCACACTAATGCTTTGTTTGTGGTTAGAATAACAATAACCCAGGAGTGAGTGACTGCAGAATGATAGATTCCTTATTTTAAGTGAAATCCACCCTAAAAATAGAATTATCCCGGTGTTATTCCAGTGATCACAGACACATCAATCAATATTTGCGAACATGAACAACTCTTTCCCCACAGACTTGACTGAGCGATGCCATCAAGAGTCACAACCTGCAACTGTTCTGTTTACAACATATGAAAAGCTGTAGTTGTGTACTCTTAGAGGGCCAATCCGAGAGAGTTTCCATCGTCTCCTAGTACTGCTAACCGGTATGAACCAGAAATCACCCGGGGTTATGTCAGTGTCGACGCTGTTGGCCTGCTGTTAACCGTGTTGAATGAGATTTGTTCATGTTCACAAATGTTGACTGAACTGAGCAAAATCAGAGGAATAACTGAGCAAATTCTGTTTTTGGGGCAGATTTTCCAGGGGAGATTATCCATTTATACATCAACAGATGCTCAATGGTACAGCGAGATCCTGGCGATTAAAAAGTCAAGGCTGATAGTGTTCTTCTCTGAAGGTATTGCTGGGCTTGTGTGATGATCAGGGGAAAATGTGTGTATTAGGCCATACAGGTAGCTGCACAATTGACTCATATCATAGATGAACCCTAGGCTGAAAGGTCCCCCAACGCCAGATGAAAGACAGGATTAACAGAAGAGGGGTTGAGCCTGGATGAGCACCGCGAGCGCGTCGGGGGAGATCAGATGAGGAAATAATAGAGAAGGGTCCCTTTGGCTTCGGAGAGGGGCAGGCGGGGGAAGCGGCGGCGGCGGCTTATGAGATGCAGAGGAGATGTAGGAGATTGGAAACGATCAGTACCCAAAAGAGTTGGCAGCTTTCCCGGCAAAGTTCCCAATCCTCAAAAGAGGAGGGAGAAAATCAATCCTGATGGTGAAGAAAGATATTAGAATTAGAAAAATGGGAGCAGGGGTTCACCAAAACATAACTGTACAATTTCTTTCACAATCTGTCCTGTATTCAACATTTAATCAATTTGAAGGTCCAGTAAAAAAGCATTTTGCATTTTGCTAAGAATCAAATATGCTGCTGGACAGGTAAAGGATTCTTCCATTCCCAGCTGACCTTACTGTCCTTGTGGCTGTGCATGTTCTTCAAAGCTGGGCTTGATGTTTGTCTGGGGGCACAAATAGACTGATTTCGATGTACAATGCAGTTTGAATTAGCTAATTTGAGAGGTGCCTGCAGTCTGGAGCTAAAAATCCCAATCATGCCGTCTGATGATGAGGCGGTGGACGGCTATTGATCCAGTTAGGCACTCTGTTTCCCATTTGCCCGCCCACAACAGAGACAACGCAGTGCCAACCAAAGTGGGATATTTACAATTGATTGCTTTATCCGGGAAGAGCTCATCGAGATTCATTCCAAATGAAGCGGTTTGTTTGTTGTTTGTCTCGTGTTCATCGCCAGATTCTCTCTCTCCACTCGACTTATTTTTCTCTGCCCCAGATGAGGCATGAATATTGTGTGCATTAGAGGATGGCTACAGCGTCCCCATCTAATGTATAGAATTCAGTTTTTGACAGTTAACATACGCTGATTCTTCTCCGAGAGACTGGTTCTTTATGTTGCCGCCTCAGTAGGGCTCGGAAGAGATTAAATAAATGTAAAGAGATTATAAACCCCAATTTAATGCAATGCTCACATGAATGAAGGACCGCATTTGTGGCAATTTAGCATAACTAATAGTGAACATTTTCTGTGCATGAAGAACCAGGGAATATCTCCCCCAAGATTTCATAATTCCCTAACGAGATTTTTATTAAGCTGAATTGTTTCTGGAAAGGAAATAATACAGCAAATCAGAACAGGACAGTAAATCATTAAAATCGTCAAGAAGGTCGAAGCTACTTACAGTTTTGAGTAACATGTTTTGTTGCATAGTGTCAGTTGCTGTTTAGGTTAAATGGATTTGACCATATCATGGTAATAGGCGATACATTCACTAGACATGTTTTAGCGCTATTTCACTGTAGTGGTTTGGTTTTACAGAGCAGTTTATTGTATTTCATGCTTCCCGGGCACAAATGACAGACCCACGATTACACCACTACTGTAATTGGCTGAGTGAAACATTGAAACAAAGTTCAGATGCAATTTTATGAAAAACAGGGAAGATTAACCGAGGCACCTTGCTATTCACATTAGTCACCGGCTCAGAAACGTGCCATTTATGACGTTAGTACCAAAGTTAGCAGTCATAACATGCCCTACAGCAGGTTTTGTCGCTCTATTTTGATGATGATAGTGATAAAAGCCAAGGGAATGTGATAGTTTGCAAATTGACAGTGATAGAATGGGCAACTGCTTTTTTTTTTTTTTGCAGACTTCTCACATGGGAAATGGATGTGCAGAAAGATATTGAGTTTGTCATTCTGTGATCCTGTACATTTCACTCGTATGAAACCTTTCATCCAATATGTCAGCACATGCAACCTCTCTCTCTCTCTATAGTGTGTATACATGGTATGAACCCTCTTGAATGCAATAATATATGTGTGTTTCCACCCCTGGGCTAGCTTCCTCAATGATATACCCTCACATTTCAATCACAAACATAAAACAATAAAACATTCGGATGAGTTTTATGCTTGCCTACTGTTGTTTTTCACTGAAATGAACAATCTGGTGTATTTTAGCATGAATATTGCGTAGACTCCAAATGTTTCTCACATTCAAATCCCACAACACTGTAGACAGAATACACACAAGAACATCAGGTTGCCTTCCTCACAGAACCAGATACACACGAATCCTGAGCCACAGTATACCTCGAACTGTCTCTTCCTTGAGGAAATGTCCTGACAGTGTGTGTGTGTGTGTGTGTGTGTGTGGGGAGGGCAAGAAACAGAGGGAGATGGAGACATTATCACTGTGTTCTGCAATAGTACGCTGATTGATGACGCATCCGCCCTATTTCGCTGTGCAATTGGATCGACTACATCCTTAAGTTGTATGACAGTATGACAGTGCGACATGAAGCAGCTTAACTAATGAAATCTCCAACTTGGAAAAGGGCTCCTCCACAAGTGTCGCGGCATTAATCTCCTGCGCCCGTCAGAGAAAAAAAACATTGCCAGCGAGAAAAAACTCCAATTAAGTAACAATCTGTTTCCTTGTAATTATAATGTATGTACCAGCTCGCTTAAATTAGACTGAAACCCATTATAGAAGTAGAACTTGAAATTAGGTCAAGAGCGTGTCACAGTGTTTCTACTCAAACGGTGCGGCAGAGAGAGGGGGGGTGCTCATCGTGTAAGCGGGGCTGTGGAGGTGTCAAGATGAAGCCCCTGGAGTAGCCGGCGCCTCCTTCACAACACCCCACTCAAGATTCTTCAGACAGCCACAGAGCAGCCATGTCCACAAACAAATGCTTTTTTTTATTTTTTTATTTTTTTTTCTCCCTCCCCTCCTCATTAGTGCACTCTGGTGAAATGAGAAAAGTCTACCCTACAGTGGCTGGGAGGAATGGCGTGTCAACTCATGTTACACATTCTGCCCCTTTATTGCTTTCCTTACCAGGAGGGTAAAAAAAAGAAGAAAACACGCAGTAAAAAACACGGCTGTAGTGGTGTCTGTTTTGGTCCGTGGTTCCTGTTGAGTGTACGTACATGCCCTTTAAGCCCTCCGCATGTCAAAACGTCATGGATTCACAACTGTGTGCATCGGAGTGGGGTGGTCTGCCCGTCGCTGCGTTGACATCGAAGCCCCATAACCAAGAGGACAGGTTTACATCTCCAATAAGAGCAGAGATTCATAACCAGAACACATAACAGAAAATTAATCAAATAACTGACGACTGCTTCAAAGTGCCGAGTCTTTTTTTTTTTTTTAGATGCTTCGGTAACCCGCCTCGAGTGAACGTTGCTCTGAAGGACGAAGGGGGGCGGCGGCTCCATTTGGGAATCGAATCAAGTAAAAAGCGTTTGAAGAGATTCGCGGATAATCTAATCACAGGGAAATGTGAGACTTCGAAAGAACGTCATGCAAGATACCAAAGATTCCTCAATGGTAACTCAAAGAACCTGAATCTGATCCACTCATTAGGTTCATCCACAACCCTGTCCACAAATACTTTGGTAGTGGCCTGGAACTTTAAAGGTACTTCTAAGTGCTAAAAGGGAAGAACATGGATTGATTCTCCTCACAGATGAACCTCCAATACGTGAAGAGATTCTTTGCTTAATAGAGTTGTGAACGTGGTGAGGAATCTCCACAGTTTGGATTCATTAAAGATTTTTCAGTGTCGGTCCGGGTCCTAACAACTTGGTGTTCTTTTTATAACTGGCCTGCAGTGCACACAGTTCCTTGTTTCATCTGAACTTGAAATAACACCGAAAATAACTGATATAATCAACTACACAAGTACTATCCAACGAAAGCTGTTCAGAGTGCATGCATGGGGGTGACACAAGGCGCTGGTTCTTAAGTAATTTCGTCATGCTCTCTTCACTCTGGTTTTTTAATAGAATATTTTTTGTTTTGGTTTGTGCTTTTAAGTGGCTGGTTTGCATGAAGCCACAAAGAACAAGAAGAAAGCTCGGGTTATGTTGTGTTTTTTGTCGTGTCTGGGGGCCGGAGCCTTTTTCATCAGTTTTTCATTAGGTTTCTATTTCCAATTAGGTGCTAGCCTCGGTGCACAAACGTGAGGCAAACAAACAACAAATTAGGCAAAGGTGCAACTAATATATCTGCCAGGACACGCTTCAGCGCATCACAATGCTCAGTGCCAAAACTATTTCCTTCTCTGGGCATTTCGTGTTTTTCAAGATGATATTGAAACAAGAAGAAGCGGAGACAACGCTGCCAATTATCGCCTATCTGTATACCTCTCTCCCTGTCAGAGTGCAAAATAGTACAGAGTGAAACCGTGTAACAATATATTACAGTCAGTATTATTCACATGAAATGCAAACTGTGGTAGATAATAGGTTAATTATCAGTTTGCAAACACATATTGCAGCATTCTGTGGTTATAATTGGTTGTTGTTACCTGATTTCCTGCTTATCAATGAAACCAGCTGTTCCTCAGGCCTGCCGTCACATGGCAACGCCCTAATTGCATGTGTCATACAGTAGAGCCTCTTTTATCCAAACCGTAGACTTAATTGAATTGGCAGGTTATCACGTGCACATCATATTTAATTGGAGTTGGTTCCTATAATGTGGTTCAATTGCTGATGCACCAAAATTAAAGGCATATGTCACGACATTTTGGATCACCAAGAAGCTTCCACCAGGAGTTTCAGCTATACTATATTATGACACTGTTTTACTCATCTAAATCCAATAACCCCAATACTCCCAAGGGTACCGATAAATGTGGTTTCACTGCACATTTAAAACAATGAATCAACCATCACTAATAGACCTACTTCCTGTGTTGCGCTGGCAGGATCGCCCCTTTAACCCGTCTGTCCCTCCTATTCCAGAAACTGCAACGAACGAGTTAACGTTACCAGCGCAGTAGAGCCACGAGGCTGAAAAACAACACTGTGAGTGAGGGGAAATTAAATTTGTGGTGCACATAGAGTAGAGGAAGCACATTTCCCTTCACCAGTGGATTGGTCAGCTCATGACAGACTGAGGCCATATCACCGGGAAGAACAAATTAACACAGGGACTTGGTTTGAGCACAACTGATTCTTTTGTTTTTCTTTTCCTAAAACTAGCAAGTGCGCTTTATAGGTGTGTGGGTGATGACGTGTTGTATGCATGATAGGAGTATATCTGAGTAACAAATATTCACATAACAAAACTGCAAAACACTAAAATAAAAGGAAATGTGAGGCGTATTTGTTGTCACATTGGTGGATAATTCATTGCCCATACCATTATTTGCTATTGCTTGTCATTATTTGCTTTTTGTTACACACTGTTATCTGTGCAGTTGAATGAGGTGTGTATGCATGAATGTGTGTGTGTGGTGTGCATAGTTCTTTGTTTGCCGATGTAGACCGCAACAGCATCGGCGAAGCGGAAGCCACTGGGGAGGTAAATTTACACATGGGTAATGGCCAGTGACAAAAAGGCCTTGTCACTGTGGACGCTGCGCTGTCAGGGGAGAAGAAAAGGAATGAGAGGCGAGAAAAGAGAATAGGGCTGTCATCGAACAGTCGCCGCAGGCACTGTTATGCCACAACGCGTTTCGCGCGAGTTCAATTTCTTACATGCTGTCACAACTCCGAATAAAATATGCATTCGCCAATACACGGGGTATGGTGTAAATATCCCATGTGGTATCACACTTGGGCGAGAAGCCTGTATTGGAGGTTATGAAGTGGGCACTTCCCACCACAGATGATTTGTGACATGAGACCTATGGCTCCTCCAGAAGGCTCCACAGTGTGTCGGTGTCCTAGAATCACTCCATCTTCATCCACGCTGAGCACGGGTTTAGACTTACACCCACTTTTACAGAGCAAAGAGATAAAAAAATAAAAATACGAATGGCTTATAAATGGAACGTTCTATTATTGTTTAAAGGTGATGCTTTCACACGCAGTAATGGTATTATTTTTCCGGTCGTCAAAACGAACAATAGACTTATGAGTAAAAGTAGGCCAACCTAAGCGAGTCCTTTATCCAGGGGCATTGCAAAGTAAACCGACGGCGAATGAATGGCAGGAAGGGGCGAAAGAAGAGGGCTGACAATGCTCTCGTTATTGCCACTTGAAGACGTTTCATTTGCTGAGGCATCTCTCCAAGTCAAGTCTGTTTATACAGGGCTTCGTCTCAAAGGACTTTGGAGAGAGAATGAGATTAGCTGCACGTAAGTAATCATCAATCACAAAATGATGCAAAAAAATAAGGGGAATCTAAAGCAAAGAGCAAGACACAAAATAGCACGTGAAAAACGACATACTTTAACTAGCCTAACCTAGTCTAACCGGCACCACCAACCTCAGACCCTCAGCAAAGAAAACCTTATTAGGAGTGTGCAATAGGTTGACATTGGGTCATCAGGGTGTAACTCAGGAACGCATAGTGGACTGGAGGGTAAAATCTGTTATTACAGAGTCTGATCAAGGATAGTATATTGATTATCATAGATGGATAGATATCATTTGGAGTGATTGTACTCTAAGATGATCAGTTGGAGAGGGTACAGCTACAGTATGACAGCACCGCATTTAGACAGCATGCGGTGAAGCAGAATTGCATTAGGTGCAGTTCTGCTTGTCATGCTTCATATTTAGGAGACTATAGAGATGTCCTGTGGTATGGGGGGGCTGTCAGTAACATGGTCACCAAGCAACAACCCTGAAATGACTGAATTTGTAGAGCAATTTCCTTTTCCTTTCCATTTAGTCTTTTATCATTCTTGTCGATCCTTGTCTTCCTCTTCCTGTATTTCTTTCTCTTGTACCAGACGGCCTCCACATACCTCTTTATCTCGCGGTTCGTAGCCATTTCACTCACTGAATCCAGAGGCTTTATTCAAACTCTTTCCTAGAAATACACAATTTCCATTTGTTCGAGAAGTTCGCTCACCAGAGGCCTCATTGCCCTGCCAGTCGCGCCTTAAGAGACACGTTTCAACTAGAAGGTCTCTAATCACAGTTCATGCCCTTTCACATGATATCAGTTCTGAGTGGAGCCAAAGGGCCTTCGGGTCAGAGGGTTGTTTGCGTGTCTGCCGACCTAATATCATACAACCTCTGCATACAGTCAGAAAGAGACATCGGACAGAGAGACTTACTTTTCTCGTCATAATAATACGTTTTCTAAAATTGTCACTTCCCCTACAGAGCCTCGATTCCCCAAATAAAGCCCCGCCATCTATTGTGATAAGGATTCAGAAGCAGCCAGAAATATTGTCCAGTATTGCGTTTCTCTAACTTGTTTCTCCAGGTTTGTTTATGATGCGATGGGCCTGTCAGAGGAGCCTCGTGGAAGGAGTCAGTTTAAATACCTGTCCTTTTCCCCCTGCAACACGGGAACTAAGGTGAGCGCCTTAGTGACATAAGTGAATGAAATGAGGAGGAAATGGAGAAATGGCGATTGGGACAAATCGCCTCTGAAATTGAACACGACAAGCCTCCGATTGTAATCTCCACGTGGACTTTTTCTTTGGGGGGGGGTTGGATGGAGTGTCTATGATGACGGGGAATGGGAATGAATATGATACTCATTTGAAAGGAGAGAGGGAGAGGGAATCTCACCCGAAGGTGCAAATTTCAGTATATCAGTCTACAGTATATGCATGCACATAGACACACACACACCTGCACATACATATTCATCAAGACACACACACACAAACTTTAATTGTGCATGCATGCATTCAAAGTGCCAATATACATTTGATTTGCTCGTACCACTTAGCAAACCATTTTGCGTTCTCCTTTCTGGCTAGCCGATCCCGACCTCGTGTTTACTTCCTGTTGCAGTGCTTTCTGGTCCATATGGGTCCATTTCTGCAAGAAAAGCACAATCGCTTATGGGGAACTCGGGCCGTCATAATTGCGGGCGGACATTACCAAGCCAGGCCCGTAGCGGCCGTGAGCATTGATGAAATGTGAGCACAACATCTACAAACGAGTGTACTGTACGTGGAATGCAGCTGCGATGTAGTGTGTGTGTGTGTGTGTGTTTAGACTGAAATGTATTTACCCCATGTTGATAGGGAGGCCTGTTGCTGTTTGCCTGTTAACGACTGAAGATTAA
>CABFOP010094739.1:0-12679 GCA_900683385.1 Anoplogaster cornuta | reverse complement strand
TTCCGATCTTAGTAAGAGGTGAGGTAGGTGCAGTACCATAGTTCATCATAGATAATTAAGTATTGGCCCACTGTTTGCTCTGAGGAACTATGGTACTGCACCTACCTCACCTCTTACTACAGTGTTACATCAGTACACAACTGAGGGCTTGCACCAGATAAAGTTGAGATTTTGTTTCACACATCTAGGATTCAACTATGAATAATAACTCAGGGGATTTTCTACTTTGTTCATTGTCTCACTGCTAGTGTCTCTTATTTTTTTAGTATTTCCTCTGTAAACAATCAGCAAGAGTGCAGCACCAAAATGTGAATTTTAAAAAGTCTAACTTAGCCCAAGTTTCCTCAAAAGCAAAAAAACTAACATTTTTATTATGGTAAAGTAACAGAAACAAACCCATTCTCTCTATTGATATATAAAGATACTGGGGAAACACATTAAAATCAATGTTTTCCACTCCCCCTTAATTCGGGCACTAGTCTGCCTCAAATGCAAAGACGGTGCACATGACAACAGCTCAAAAGCACATTACGCACATTCATCTTCACACTCAAAAAGACTGACCAAATTTAAGCGCAATAAAAGTCCTCTCAAAAAAGCAACACTATTGCATTCCAGAGCAGGTAAGTGTGTGGCACCAACTGATGCTTGTTACACCAGTACCCACAGGCTTAGCATGAGCTTTGTGACTCTGTTACAGTCCACTCTAAAGGATTGCATCAGAGCATTCCCACTGATATCAGGCACTAAAATCCCTCTTGTGGAGATTGAACTGAATTAAACAATTTGATGTCATTCTATTTAAGTCATCGTGATTATCATCATCATAGCAGAGGTTAACATGGTACTCAAATTAAAAGTAAATGATCCCCAGTGTACTGGCAGCTTTGAAGAATCATTTTCTGGTCAGTGTTGTAATGATGTAAACTGAATGTAGCGGGACATTATGACATTATGCCACATGACTTTAGATATTACTCTGGAGATTCTACAGAGCCACAAATGACCACGGGTCTACAGCAACATAAAATATGTTGTCATGTGTGTTTCAGGACTGAACAATATTTTTTCCATACTTCCAGACTTATTCAGCAACACCGCTGGTGTAGGGTCGTACAAGATTCCAAGTCTTGTGACCTGGGTTCGATTGTCTTTAAATTCATCCCTAGACTAACCATCACCCCCACCCCACTCTTCTCTATTCTGGTAATGTAGTTGTATTGTTGTTTCATACAGGAAGGTTGTATTGTTATATTGATGTTAGGTTAACTCTAGGTAGATGGTAGGGAGGTATTAGTATTATAATAGTGTTAAGGCACACAGGAATTAGATAGCAGGAGTAAAGTTTGGTTCAGTCTGATGAGACTTGGTATAGTTCTTAAGGTGTTGTGGGCCCAACTCAACGAAACATCGGTGTGGAAAGGTGCCCACTTGATGCCCTCTCTCCCACATTCAACCCTGCATACTTTATATCCAATCATAATCTGTGAATTCAACATGATTTCGCTTTCAGAACTACTGTTATGATGGCATTATGGAAATTAAATATGCATGAATAAACATATATAACAGCATGCAGAGTATAAAAGGGCCTATTCCTGGCAACATACAGAGGGAGGAACGCCTGCCCTTTCCTTGAAATAGACCAGTAAATCCAGGTAAAAAGCTACAATTTCTTGTTGATTTCACCTTTTAAATCCACTTCAGTCATGAAGGGGAGGTGTAGGTGAAGGAAAGGGGGTTAAACTGTGTAAAACTCAATGTTAGCAAGACAACGTTACTGGACGAGACAGTTCACTATGTCGTACAAATTAAGCTTTCTGTGTGTAATGTCTGGACGAAGTTTCTGTGTCCCTTCTAAAATCTCACGTTCGGCTGACGTTCAAAACAGTAGTCAGCTGACAGGTGCAACGTGGATTTAACGTTACCGAAGTGGTGGCAACGTTTTAATTACGTTAACGTTACGCTTAACAGCCCTTCGAGGTTAGTGCGGTACCCTTGCAAAAATTGCCGGGGGGGAAAACTCACTCCTACACTGTTTACACACAACAAACTCGCATCCATGATAGTTACACTACCGCCAAATGTTCCGCCTATTTTCATGCAAACAAACTCAAGTCGATCACTCCGTGTATGGCTGTTGCAACGTAACAGCTACAGCGGTAGCACTGGTGAGGCTGGTCTGAATAACTTCAAGTTGTTCAGAGGTAACGTTATAGACTGTACGGCAATTTATCCACCAAACCCTGACAGATAACAGTTAACGTTAGCTAGTTGCTTGTTTCGTGCGGAATGGTTTGCAAGCTAACGTTAACTAACGTTAGAGCTTAAGTTAACTATCTTATGCAAAAATGGAAATCATTTAACTACCATTCTGACAAGATTAGGTTGGTTTATTCACCTCTTCACTCCCGCTTGAGTCGAATCCAGCATCTTTCTGGCGCCTGCGCTTCTCAGTCACACCGAGTAGGCGCAGCAGAGACGGATCCTCGCTCAACGCCAGTCCGATGTTTACGGGCCTCGGCCCTCCAGTGACCAGCTCTCCGCCGTCTAAGCTCAACCTTCCGCGTTGAGGACGTTTCTCCAACCGCAACCGGCTACGACCTGTCCCCGGCCGGCCCGGGAAACGGGCCCGGGCCGGCGGCTGATTGCTGGAACCCGCGACATTAGCGGGAGATGATAATCCGCCTCCCGATGCCGCCATTACTCACCACAACAACAACGACAGTGCGTTGGCTGAGCTGCCTGTAGCTAGGAGGCAAGATGGAAAGCGCTAATGGAAAGGCGCGCGATAGGACGGAAACACCATTGCATCATGGGAAACCGAGCTAGACAGTGCAGTTTCTTGGACGACTTCGCCTGAATTCATTGGGTGCAGTCGTTTAAGGACACCCGGCACCCCATGTCACATGACGAAGCGGAGCGTGCAGTAAAAACCGCGTGTATAAATAGTACTTGGAGGCGTCAAACCAAACCAGTCAGGTTGTTTTCCTTTGTCTATTGTTTAGATGAATGCGACCGATTATCGACGCTGATTCAGAGCCGGGAGGTCCTTTATATCGAATGTAAACCCCGCCCGCCCTGTATGTCACCGACCAGAACTTTAAACGAGTGCGCCCATTGTCTAGGCGTATTTCATAGCTTTCATGTTTTTTTTTTTAACTTGAAACTATACACACACGCACATTTTGATAATATACCTGCTTTAGAGTGCTCATGTTTACTGTTCACGTCGTTGAGCAAGATATTCATTCATTGCAAATTCCGGTTAAGGCACATAGTTGACACTCTTACCCAGAGTGACTTACAATGAGCAGGTAGGGTTTCAGTGTCTTGCTCAAGGACACTTCCACAGGACACAGGGCTGTTTCCAAAATTGACTGCAAAGACACTAAAATGACATGTTTACTTTAATGGAACTATAGTTTACTACTGGAAAGAGAAAAATAAGACCCCCAGATTACAGCATTGAAGTCATGTAGTACACAATCCTATGCATTGGCCCAATTATTTTGGATTACATGAATCAAAGAAAGTCAAATTTATTCCACTATTTTTCTTTTCCTAAATTATATAGTAGTTAAATACAAAATATTCCCATACTTAAGGGGAAATTAGCTAGTTACTCTACAATTCATATTTAAAAACTTGTTTAAAAGGTATAATAGAAGTAATATGGAAAGCAAAAAGGGCCCAGTGACATGAAGTTCTTCCATTACGAATCGTAATTATGTACAGATTAGTAGTTATTTACAAGTGTAGGATGTATTTCAAAAAGCAATTTAAAAAGAACCTTCCAGAAACAAACTAAATTATCCAATTCGGGGCATTGCATATCCTTATTTCAAAAGCGCTCACGCCAAAATATCCACATTTAAAAATCACACGTACATCGTTGAATAGAATACCGTAATCAATATTTTGACAATTATTTTACTGAATGATCTATGTTGAAATTGCAGTCCTTTCCCCACATATTATCTTTGATTTGTTGCCTCTTCTCCCTCAGTATGGGTCTTCTGATGGGCCTTTAGGTTGCTCTCCCGACCAAAACTCTTTCCACAGGTGGTACAGTTGTGTCGGTTGGAGCTGTGAGCCCTGGCCATGTGGGCTTTGAGCTGCTCAGACGAGGCATAGCTCTCCTCACACTCTGTGCATGGGTGAGCCTTGCGAGGCCCATGGTGATCTCTCTTGTGGGCCCGGAGGGCTGCAACAGAAGGAAATATGAGGTCACAATTAGCTTCGGGACAAGGGATCTTGAGCTCCGTTTGTGGCTGCTGCTCCTTAGGGGGGCGTCCCCGTTGCTTTGTTCCGTTTGTCGCCGTTTCCTTGTTTCCTTCTTCCTCCACTGCACCCCCTTCTTGGGCTTCCTCGCCGTCCTTGTCGGTGGCCGTCTCTCTTTCGATCGCTTTCTTGGGCGGACGGCCACGTTTTTTGGGCGGGGGCCTAACATCGCAGTTCTGGTCGTCAGCAAAGCTCTCCTGGTGCTGCACGAGCTCTTCTTCTGTCTGGAACCCACGGCTGCACTTGCCGCAACGGTAGGTCTTGGTGTCATCGGCCGCTTGGGGGTGCATTAAGATGCGATGAGTGCGGAGTCGTGCCGAACTGCGGAACACCATGCGGCAATCTTTACAGACATACTGTCGCTCTGTGCACTCCTGTCGCCGATGCACCGTCAGCTGTGTAAGACACAAACAAACATGAGAAATAAATAAAACAACAAGCAGGGGGCTTTGATTTTTTTTTACAAACACATATAATGGAAATATACTGTCTATCTACAGCACAAAATGACAGGCTATCTTGTGGTGTATGGTGCTCTAACCTCAGAGAAGGTGCGGAAGTTTCCCTGGCAGTAGGTGCAGCGGAAGGGCTTGTCCTCCGTACTGTGGGAGGCCTGGTGCTGAGTCAGCTCCTCAGAAGATGAGAAGTTCCGGTCACACACATAGCAAGTGAACACTGTATCGGTCTGTTGGACAGCATGATAATGGGGGGAGGGGGGGGAAGAAAGGTGAGCGTTAAAGCAAATCAATGATTTCAGACATGGCTGCTCAATTCATTAAAACATATATAATATTGACTCCTGGACTTTCTAAAGTACAAGAAACTGCACATTTTAACTACCAGGAAAGGTCTTTTAAACAGCCCCTTGGATAAACACTTTTCTTAGTCATCTTCTTGGTTCCATTTCAACCCAAATAAATCGTGAGCATAATCATTTCATTTTTCTCTCCATCCAAGTGATAAAAAAACAAGATGATGTAGATAGGTTGTGTCCACACTGAATCACAATTCATATTGCAGCTGCAGTACACAGCAAAATAGTAGTTACACATCTATTGCCGTGTTTGTTTTTCTACTTCAAACCTGATGGTTTTTTTATTTTCCACACCTGCTGCAGTTGCTGCTTGTACTCCTCCCGGTGACTCTTTCTCATGTGCCTCTCCTTTGACTTGGAGTTACAGAAGGTGATGAAGCACTGGAAACACTGCAGACTCTCATGCTGATCTGCATCACAAGGAGACCACACTCAGTTATACAGCTGATGATTGGATACACACTGTGATAAAAGCTGATTGGGGTTAATAAAAGTAAGATTTCAAGTCTGTCTCCCTAGATTGTTGTACAGTGAACATTTGGCAGCTGGAACGAATTAACTCAGAGACACAAAGGTTCATAATATCTCTACTTATGAATCAAATGTTACGCGAGTGCTTACAGGGCTGCAGAGAAGGTGCGTTCACGGGTTCAGACTTGGTCTCTGCTGAGGTGGCCATCATTTCACTCCCAACAATGACTTGCTCTATCTTCAACAACTCCATATTATTGATATCAGATACGACCCAGCCGAGCAAAGCTGTGAAATTGGAAAATGATACAGGCGATATGGGTTTAAAACGTTGCTAGTACATAGATTATACATGTAACGTTAGTCGGAAAAACGGAACCGACGGTTACAGAGGAAGAAACTGCAGTGACTGACGTAACTAAATTAGCCCGCGTCCGAGGGCATCATGAGAGTGAATCGTGAAATAATTATTTAAGCGTACGTTCATGTAAGATAACGATACATGCATTAAATCACACGAGTGGAGGAAAGTTTGAAAAGGCAAACAGGAAACACAGATAAAACATATCACAGAGGATGGAGACAACGGAGAGTGACATGCATTATTATAACGTTACGTGAAACCGTGATCTGATTGTGAGCGCCAATCGCAAAAACACAGAAACTGTTATCTGATTCTCCTTTTCGCTTTATGTTCATGTAAATTACCGCAGTTTATATCTGGAAAGAAACGCGGTTGAATTATTTGTAAACAATTCAAAAACGCAGCCGTTTCTTACCTTTTGAGGCATCCACCAAAATGAAGCCGTAGTGAGTGTTTTACCCACGTCACGTGATACAGGAAAGCGTGATGACTAGTCCCATAGGCTATCTATGGACTACTGTGCCCATAGCTATGCACTGTGCCGCCATTAGATGGGGCACTGAGTCTTTTTTAATGGGAAAAAAAAATACAAAACAAAGCATAGTGAAGCATAGGTGAAAACTGAGCACACAAAACGAATAACTAGAGAAAAGGAAAACAATGAGCAGCGAAAAATCGAACAATACAATTTAAACTAGGTCAAAAATCAAATTCGTAACCTGTAAAGTTGACTTTTTACTGTTATTTTAGGGAATTAAATAAAATATTACCTAACTTATTTATAAAAAATAAAAATAAAAACACCAACAAGGGTTTTGTTGTGAGACATTTACATTTGTGACTGAAAAATATATTTTATAAATTACATTATAAGGTATTTTTATTATTTTATATTCCATTCTTGTAGGCTATATATTATGTCCACTATTTCATAATGTTAATTTCTATATATTATTGTTATGCTATCCTTTCACACTTATTTTTATCAGCACAATCTAAGAAGTCAGTGTCAAAGCATTTCACTGCATATTGTTTGATGATCACATGACAAATAAACTAGACCTCTGATGATACACCCAGATCTGATGGTTCTTTGTAGTAGTGGAGATTTGCTATGATCCACTGGCAGATGGAAACACAGCTGGGATGACAGACAGACAATCTCAGGGTCACAAGATGGTCAGGGCAGGGAGTCAGAGAGGGACAGACAGTATGACCGTGCGCTGATTCTTGAAAGCTGGGACAAACCACGTCTTAAATTTCAAAAATAAAATTGAACATATGAAATCTAATCACATATTTTAATATAAATTCCCAGCTATCAAGCAATGTTTCAGTGCAACCTCCTGATGAACCATTTTTGGTTTGTCAACACCATCACAATAAAAAACACATTTTCATTTCCCCAATGTAGATTGCCTCAGAATATGTGCAAGCAAGCAGATTCTGGAAACTTATCTTAGGCTCATTTTTTGAGTCGAGGGAAACAGCAAAAAAAATTAGCTTATAAATGTGCATTAAATGTAATTCTATAGCTGCCAAATCAACTTGGCTTTTAACTATAATGCCCCATCTGGCTGACTGTGGCCATTTAATGGGAAGCAATTGCATGCCACTTTATCTCCCTGCAGGCTTGAGCACCTTATAAATACTGAAACAAATGAGTAGGACAATAAATGAATAAGATTTTTCTTTATGCATTGTTCTGCTAATTTATTTGACAGATTTGTCTATATTTTATTCTTGTATTAATCAAATTATTTCTAATTATGGCCAATTGTCCTCCACAGTACTGTACTATCCTGGCCTGCAGGTGTGCTTCATTCTCAGAAGCCCATCCAAGGTATTTTAGTAAAAGTATATAAAATGCTAAGTCAACCACTCCAAAAATATAAATAATGAAAAAAGGACAAAGAATTTGTAGGTGTGCTTTTCATTATTCTCCCCAACAGGGAACAAATAAGTTTAATTCTCCTCCAGTTTAAGTGTAATAATACAACAAGGATATGTACAACAGCAGAAATCTAAAACTAATTTAAGGTTCATAGAACTTTATTGACAACTTCAGACAAAGCAGACACATGAAGGCAAAAGTTCATGATGAGGTGATGAACAGCATATTATTGTTTTAAATACCAATTTGTGCATGAGGAACAAGGAAAGGGCATATGAGGCAAAAGAATAAGGCAAGGGAGTCGAAGGAACCACTTAAGCCCTGGCCTGTTGCTGCTGCTGCTGGAACTCGGTAATTCGGCTTTCCATCACAGGTCTGAAATGTCTGATCAATCCCTGAAAAGAGAATACAGAGGAGGTTACACAACGGCAGATGGCTTAGTATAAATTCCAGAGTAAAATCAATTAGAACAACAGTAAATATTAATTAAACGTATTGCTAATATACAGTAGCAGCTGAAGGGATCAAAACCCAATTATATAATTATACTTCTATTTGTATTTGATTATATTTCAATTGTATTATTTCATGTAATTTTTATGCTCAGTACTTTACTTTTACCTTAAAAGCCTAACCAGTGTCAAATTAGCCTCTGGCTAGAAACCTTTTATACAGTGCATCTGTTCTTGTTTTTAACTTGCACCATGCTTGTTGATAACTTATACAATGCTTCCAATAATTTCAAACATCGAGGCTAAGGTGATAACATCACACAAATGACAAAAGTTGAAATGTTAAATGTCACAACACTGGCTTTTGGTATCCATGGGCATTATGACGTGTGTGCATGCGTTTACCTGCACTGGCCAAGCAGCACCGTCGCCCAGGGCACAGATAGTGTGTCCCTCAATCTGCTTACTGATCTCCCAAATCATGTCGATCTCTGCTGGCCGTGCATCACCACGCACAAAGCGCCACATCATATTGTTCATCCAGTCCACTCCTACAGAAATCAGAAAAAGGTGGTGCACCACCACAGCAACAACACTTTCAGCACTGCTAGAAAAAATGGATAATTATACAAACATAATAGCTTAAGTCCCCTCCAATACACAAAGAAATGGAGCCAATGTTTAGAACAAAAAAATGTAGCACTGCAAACTGCACATCATAACTGGGACCAACATGTACAGAATATGGAACTAAGGCTAAAATTACAAAGGAAACACTGAAGCACGCCTTACCCTCTCTGCAAGGTGTACACTGGCCACAGCTCTCATGTTTGTAGAACTCAATCAGGCGGGCAATGGCTCTGATAATGTCCGTCTGCAATAACAATGTATCCATTGAACGAGTCAGATGTTGGCATTTTTCTTTAAATGGTCATTTCATGCATTTTATGCAGCTGATAAACTTACAGATTTATCCATGACAATGAGAGCAGCTGTGCCCAGGCCAGTTTGAGCTTGGAGGAGGCCATCAAAGTCCATCAGCACCTCTTCACACACTTTCTTAGGAATGAGGGGTGTTGAGGAGCCACCAGGGATTACAGCCAGTAGGTTATCCCAACCACCGCGCACTCCACCTGCGAGACAGATATTCAGTTCAATCAGTAAAAAAAAAACTGCAGACGCAAAGCAGTCGACCCCCGCGTAGAGTAAACATGCAGAATGGTGAATTCTGACACCAAATGATGATGTTCATTTTCCCCTTTCAGGCTATTTAGCTTGATTAATTATTATAATAATTATAATTTCATTAATTTACAAGAAAATCCTTCAGTGCCTTATGTACCTGCGTGCCTCTCGATGAGGTCTTTCAGAGGGATAGACATTTCCTCCTCCACTGTGCAGGGGTTGTTAACATGGCCAGAGATGTTGAAGAGCTTAGTGCCCGAGTTCCTTTCCCTGCCAAAGCCCAGGAACCACGAGCCTCCACGACGGCAAATGGTGGGTGCCACGGATACGGTTTCCACATTGGCAACAGTTGTTGGGCAACCAAAGACACCTTTAAGACAGCAGCAAAAATATCAGCGTCAGAATTGCTTTTATATTCCAAGAACAGGTGCACAATATGACCTGTCAAAATGGTGCTGACACATTACAAGACAGTTACACAATACAGGATTGACACACTAGGTCCAGGACACAACCTATGGGACCTCACATATAGTGCAGACAAGATGTACGGTAGCCAAACGAAACTACTATAATCATTAAGTATACAGTCAAATACAAAGAATTGGTCCAGTGTAACAGCAGTAACTGCATAACTGGTAATATTAGTATGGGGTATAGTGGGTGTCCAGTAGTGCATTAGTAGGTTGAACAGAATATGACCAGTGTAACAATATGGTGAGGTATATGAGCATTGAATTATCACATGAGATGAAAAGATGGCAGTAGACAAAATAATTCTCTCCTGTCTGTGAGTTACAACACGCATATTTTCAAATGTTTTATTGACATCTTCAAGTGGAAAAACACTTCCCTTCTGTACATAGTAACTCACCCACATCAGCAGGAAATGGGGGCTTGAGGCGGGGCTTCCCCTGTTTGCCCTCCAAGGACTCAATAAGAGCAGTCTCCTCTCCACAGATGTAGGCTCCGGCACCACGCATCACAAACACATCGAAGTCATAACCAGAGCCACAGGCGTTCCTTCCAATGAGCCCAGCAGCGTAGGCCTCATTAATAGCCACCTAAGAACAGAAGAAGCATAGAGGTTTAAAAAAAAAATGATGCTGGACTAACCTGGATTAATTTGCTGAACAATCATACATTAAATAGCACTGTACAAAAACTCTGATAACACATTCAGAAGATTACTGATCTACATGTAGACACGGAATCCTTCAGATTTAAGTTCCAAATTTCAATTCCAGACTCAACTCATCTCCAAAACCCCCTTCCCTTTCGTGGTCGTATGTAGTGCTTTTACTGTAGATGTTGTAAATATTGGTAACATTTGTTCTCTTTTGTACCGCTCTTAACTTCCTTGCTCTGTAAAGTGAGTTGCAACATCTGTGTGAAATGCACAATAAAATGAATTTGAAACACTTCACCTGCAAGTTGGACGACTCATTGTAGAACTCCCCTCTGATGTAGATGTAGGCAGCACGGGCCCCCATGGCTCTCCCAGCCACCAGGCAGCCTTCCACCAACTTGTGTGGGTCATGCCGCATGATCTCCCTGTCCTTACAGGTGCCAGGCTCTCCCTCATCAGCATTCACCACCAGATACTTAGGCCTGAGAAATGAAAGCGTTAAATAGGGGAGCGAAACCCCTACGTTTTTTCTACAGCTGCCACAGTAACAGGTGAATCCTAGCACTTCACCTTTCAATCTGAATTTTTACTGGCTACAAGAGATGTTCAAAAACACATGTGGCTGGTTGAATTGACAAATGAATCAGTCTACAGGTAAAATTAACCAGAATTTGGAAATGTGAGGACACGTATGTGGATCTATGTTTCATCACTGACCTGCCATCACTGGGCTTGTTCATGAAGCTCCACTTCATGCCAGTAGGGAACCCAGCTCCACCTCTCCCACGCAGGCCAGAAACCTTAATCTCATTGAGGATCCAGTCGACTCCCTTCAGCAGGATCTCCTTTGTCTTGTACCAGTCTCCACGCTTCAACGACCCCTTCAGCCTGAAACATCACCATCAGTAGATGAGGGGCGTGTTCTGTGTGTGTCTAAAAATCAATTCCTCAGTTGCAACTAGTGCACGTGGGTGCTTACTTGCATTTGTCATTTGAACTGAATAAAATGGATGTAATGTAAATTATGTAATATAACGGTATAATGTGTCATACGTGTAATGTTGAAAAGTGAAACACCCACAGACTTTGAACTCCATTCATGGATCTTTTACTAACAAAGTTTCAATCCAATGGGGATTCTTGTCAGGTCAAAAGTGGTATTTAAAGAGTTCCACATTTGCAGCTTTTACTCTTCTCCACTTTTATAGCTCAGCACCTCAACTTGAATTGTGTAAAAAGAAGAGTGAAACCAACATTGATAATGTGCATTAGATTATAGGTGGCACATAAAAATCCATCAGTGGTATTACCTCCAATCGTGACGGCCGTAGAGGTTTGTGAATATTCTGTCCTCATCAGCCAGGGGTCCAAATGTTGTTTTCTTGGCTGTGCCCTGGAAAGATAACAGAGAAATACACAATCACAACTTCAAGTGTGGTCATGAATTCTGTAAAATAGAAGATATGGCTATATACATGTTGGTATACCTGTGCTGTGCTGTTAAATCGGATGATTGCAGTCACGCCACCTTGACTGATAGCAGCTGGAGTGCGCGCCACCCCGCTTGCTACCGCTCGAGACAGGGACAGCATCCTTACTGCACAGAAGGCAACATGTGATTTCTTGTAGTACTGTAGTAAGTTAGTAACAGTGCATTTCGAAACACGTCTGTTTGTCAAATAACAGCCTAATATCGTCATAAACTAAGTTATTCCTATGTACCCCATAAACCATCACCAAAACTAGCCTCACATGAGACTCAACAGCAATACTGCTGTAGAGTCTCACTCACCTTGTGCCAAAAGAATGTCGGAGATTCATTCGCCGCGGCCCTACTTCTTCATACATGCACCAATCTCAAATAAAATGTACTCACCTTGAAGCCACAGGAGTTGTCTGCATGTATTGGTGCATGTATGAAGAAGTAGGGCCGCGGCGAATGAATCTCCGACAGCTTTTTGGCACAAGGCGAGTGAGACTCTACAGCAGTATTGCAGCAGTATTGCTGTTGAGTCTCATGTGAGGCTACACCAAAACAAGAGCAGTGAAATGTGTGCAACCTGAGACTGATTCAGTGTCAGCAGCA
>CABFOP010094676.1:3230-13884 GCA_900683385.1 Anoplogaster cornuta | reverse complement strand
CACATATGTATGTACTGACATGCAAACCCCACCCTGCTGCCACACCATGTTAATATAATCCTTCCTATCTTATCTGTCTCTCTTTCTCTCTCCTCTCTCTCTTCCAAGTCGTCTATGTCAGGCTCACCCAACTCTTCGGACCATCGATATGTTCACCTTCAGAGGACCATCTCAGGTTGGCGATAGACTGGTACTGAGGGCTATAGTCAATAACGCCTTCAAAACCAGGTAACGGTACACCCAAGAACAGCTAGAAACAGAGAATACATGAGATAAGATGAAACTTGGATGATGCCCGTGGGAAGACTGGGTCGTTGCAGCAAAGAAACTAGAATATAAATAAGAATAGAGACTACTTCATGAACAGAAACAGAAATGCTTTGCTACAGAAACCATGTAACGTGTGTGTGTTGCAGCATGGAGGTGGGGGTGCGAGCAGAGGCCTACCGGGGGGAGGAGCCTAACCGACACATAAACTCCGCCTTCATGACGTTTGAAGTGCTCGATGACCATGGAATGCCGTGCCCGTTACCACGGATACGGCCCGAACCCCTGGTCAGTCAGCCAATAGAAATGGAGGAAAATCCCCCCCTCTTTTTACGCGAATTACGATGTGCTGAATTAGAAAGGCTACATTTTGATCTGAATTTTCTCCATATCCTCACAGATATGAAAAGATTTTACACCTGAGGCGGGAAGGTTTTTTGTTTTTGTGATAAATTAAACATGCTGGTGTATTCTTATTACTGGCTGAATTTGTCAGTCACCACCTTACCCCAAAAGCTAAACGTGGCTAATAATTTCCTAGCTGTTATAAACTGCAGTTATATTGCTCCCATTGTATTTTGTTTGCCCCCGTGTAATCTCCCCCACATGCTATCCAGAGAGGTGTGAAGGCTCGGCGTGAACAAAGATCATAGCTATAAACGTTAATAACTCAACAAGTGGGAAGCATGCCACAACTCATGAAAGCTCTGAAGGACAGGCTTACTAGCATTACGGTGCACATGTCCTTCAACCCATGCAACAAATATCAGTGTACCCCACGTGTTTGAATCGCAGAGTGCAAATGGAGCTAAAGTTTTTAGAGTTTCTAAAGAATAAGAAGCTGAGGAGGCAAAGCTCCTTTTGTAACAAGAAATAAAAAGGTTTAGATAAATTCTGAAAATCACTAGCACTAACACACCACCGATGTGAGATAGAGGCTACCAGTCATCTCCACCGTGGTCTCCTTTGTTTACGGTAATTATACCAAGGTACCACAATTAAAGGTCCAATATGTAAGATATTTACTGTATTGAATCATAAAATGACCATAATATATCATCAGAGATTAATGTTGAAATACTGGCTTCTCTGACTACAATGCAGCAGCCAGTATGTCCTCCTTTTAAATTTCCATTCCGGTCCGGAACAGTCTGTTTTTGTTTTGACCAGTGTCAAAACACGGCACATTTCCACGCCCCCGGGTTGCCAGATATGAGACAAATAAGCACGGCAGACACACAGCTTCTGCAGCCATGGATGCGAGCAAGCGAACTGGTTTAAAATGAGCAATATGTTAACAGGATCTAGAAAGTAGTAAGGCTGGCAGTCACTCCACAGTGTGTATTTTCGGAGCATGGGTTTTCCCCCCCAGTATAACAGGCTTAGCATTAGCTACTGTAAACATAGCCAGACATGCAGCTAACATTGACAGTTTATAAAAAATCCACAGGAGCTGGTTTATGATTTGCAAACAATAAATATATTGCAAATGTATACATTAGCTTATCAACTTACAGTGTAGGACTCGTCGATTGACATTTAGGGTACTGTAGGTTCAGTGTCCCCGACCTGGCAACCCACGTGAACTTCGAGTTGATACTGACGCTAGTTACATATTACATATTATTATAATATATTACATATTGGACCTTTAATTTCTATAAAGATATGTTGATGTTTAAAATGCTACACACAGCACCTTTAATTGAAATAGCATTAGATTGAAGTATTTACATGAACCATTTCTTAATTACAGTATTCTCCTAGTTGAAACTGGTGTATTTGTGTACATGTACAGTAAATGAATGAATGCCTCTCTCCCTCTCTGTTTCTCTGCATGTCTCGTTTGCAGGAAGGAAGCAGGAGATTCCAAGAGGCAATAGCCAGGAAGAAGATTCGATTGGACAGGTAGACATACTGCCTACTCTTGTCAAATACTGTTCATGGACTAAGGGTGACTACGTATCCAAAAGGGTCTTTAATCCTTTTTACTTGTTCATCTGAAATGCCTGAAAAAAGGTTTAGTAAAAGGTTTAGTAAAATGCTGGTAGTGGATGGGGACTTCGCCTTATGTTTAATTTATCCAATGGGGGTTTGAAAGGGTTTCATCAGCCCGAGGGTTGGCAAATTGAAATGTAATCAAACATGAAAATCTGAGTGAAATTGGAGTGACAAGGTTTGTTATGATTGTTCAGCAACTAATCATTCTTCTTTTTGTGGTTGTGCTTGTTTCAGAAAGTACATCATCTCCTGTAAGCAGTCTGAGGTCCCTCTGTCTGTACCTTTGGACCCCAGGAACCAGGTGAGGCTGCAAGAGTGCTCTATTTAGTTATCTTCATTATTTTAATCTTAGATTCAATGCTCAAGATTCAATCTTGAGACCATAAAATACATTTTTGATTCTCTAAGTAACTCAACGGCTCTATGACGCACTGCATGTGTGTTCTAGTCCTGACGTTGTGGAGATCATATCCCATGATCCCAGATCCCATATCCCATATTTATCTCCACATTTGTACATACTTCTACTCTGCACTTTACTACTATTTGCACTTCTGGTTAGAAGCTAACTGCATTTCGTTGTCCCAGTACTTGTACTTTGTGCAATGACAATAAAGTTGAATCTAATCTAATCTAATCTAATCAAATTGCCCTTACAGCTATTCTCCAGATAGCTGAAGTTCTGTCTTAGGGAATGAATGCAGGCCAATGGTACAGTCTCACAAATACAGTAATGTGTGTGTGTGTGTGTGTGTGTGTGTGTGTATCTCAGCTACAACAACGTTTCGGCTCTGAAGATGTTGGCTGCTAGAAACAACTGGATCCTCAGCTCCGAGAAAGACAATGTAGCTACCGTTTCACTTTCCTGTTTCTTTGAGGTGTATTCACTCATGGGTAATCGTCTCAGAGTTGGGAATGGGATTTGAGTGGGAGTTTCAGTATGGAAGGAGTTTTAGACGTAAGGTTTTTACAGTCCCATCACAAAAATGACAATAATATATGTACATATGATATGTTAATCTAAACCAGAGGACTCGATGACTTGGCCAGGTGCTGCGATTTCTGTCTTTCAAAACTTCATAATTCCCACATCTACTATAAGCTGTAACAGAGCTTGGTCCAGTTCAATAAAAGTCACACATTACTTAATGTAATAAAAGTTGGAATACAAAGTAATTTAATATAAAAAACAATACTTCTAATTGAAAGATTTAAATGGTAAATGGACTGCATTTATATAGCGCTTTTCTAGTCTACCGACCACTCAAAGCACTTTACAGTGATGCCTACATTCACCCATTCACACACACATTCATACACCGATGGCGGCAAGCTGCCACGCAGGGTGCCTGCACAACCATCGGGAGCAATTCGGGGTTCAATATCTTGCCCAAGGACACTTCAACATGTGGACTGGAGGAGCCGGGATTCGAACCACCAACCTTCTGATTAGCGGCCGACCTGCTCTACCTCCTGAGGTAGTGAAATAAGTGACCTGCTCTACCTCCTGAGGTAGAGCAGGTCACTTATTTCACTTATCACTTATTTACACTTATTACCATCATGGCAGTAACTCAAAATCAATACATGCATGCCTGTTAGTGTCATTACGGTAGCCTTAGTGCAAATGCATGTCGAGCGATATGAAGGAGTTGGAGACATGGTAAGTTATTTTATTATCTGTTAAGTTATTTCTGGACCAGGGTGGTGGAAGTGGTCAGTTGATGTCCCCCCCCCCATCAGGAGTTTGACTATGTGATTTCTTTCTTCCCAGGTTCGTCTCTACACTCTGGAGCAGAAGAGCGTGTTGAGCTTCAGGGTGGAGGCGGAGGTGGATGTTCCTGCTCAGAGAGCCTTCTGCCTGCTGGCCGAGCTACGCAACAGAACAAGCTGGGACATGCATTATCAGTAATGCTCTCTCTCTCTCTCTCGCTCTCTCTCTCTCGCTCTCTCACACGCACGCACGCACGCACGCACACACACATACAGACACACACATACAGTTATACCAAGTTCCAGTCAGGATGTCACCCTTCCTTCTAGCTTTCTCCCCAGCCTCCCTTTCTTTTCCTTTGACCTCCTTCAATTTGGTTGCTTGTGTTTATGGTCTATAGGAATTGAAGCTTATTCTACTGGATGTCATTTTAGTGGATGAGAGCAGGACGGTAAAAGTAGGTGAGGCCGGCAGAAAATACCGGCAACGGTAACGGTAGACGGCATTGCCGTCCAAAGTTATAATATTTTAACTTTTTGCCGTCCTCCGCCACGGAATCTACAACCGGATGTTACGTAGCTTCCTCACACATGGCTGATCTAGACAACGAAAAGCTAATCTCTTTTTCAGAAAAAGATAAACAAGGCACACACCACCTTTCTCCTTTTTCCATCCATTTTGGAAATGATGTGACCTTACGTTTTGGAGGGAATTTTATTTTCCTTATGTTTTAGAGGGAAATTAAACTTAATTTTATTAAGAGAAAAAAAAAGAATATTAAGAGAAAGCTGCATTTTATAGCTAGAATAATAAAATAAAATAAGACAAAATTATTTTATTTAATATATTTTATTCCATTTTTTGTAAACAATACATCACCATAGCAACATCGTTTTGCCGACCTGCCGTTCCGTCGGACTGTTTTTATTTTTCCCCCGTGCCGTTCAGAAGGTGTCGTCCGTCTGCTGTCAATTCCATATGAATGCAGCATTAGGGATGTTACCCATTGACATATTGACATACGTATTACTGTCTGTGTTTACCTCTGTCTGTGTCCTGCATGGAACCAGGAATTGTGAGCTGATTCGGCAGGTGGGCGTTGATGACTTCCTGTATCGCGTGGTGGCCCCATCTGTGGGCAGCGGGGGCTGTGGGCAGATCACATCCCCGGGCTCAGCCAATCAGGGTGGAGGGATTCTCCAGGACTTCATCCTATTGGCTTCCAGGAGGAATCCATGTGGCAGTGGGTCAGTACAATTTTTGGCTGGAAGGTCTCCAGTTCAAGTTGATTTGCCGTTTAGGGTGGTGGTGGCAGAAAGATCAGAAGTCACCACCTCTCAGTACTCTATTAGGTCCTGTTATAATGCCGACAGTAGATATGTTGTGGTGTACAGTAGGGCCCATTGGGATTTGAGGTTTTTTCTATGAGTGAAACTGAATTCTTTTGAAATTCTGGATGGATTTTAGCGTTACAGCATTTTACAATTCATCAACAAATGCGTGTACCGTCGGTGTGTTTTTCCTTCCCAGAGACCCATACGTGATCGCGCTGCGTTCAGTGTCGCTGCCCACTCACCCCCCCTGCGAGGGATACAACAGAGGAGAGGTTGTGTGTGCTGGATTTACCATACTGGAAACCAAGAGCAACACTTCACTGGTAATACTGGTACCTCTCTTCTCGTTTCTCCTCTCCACCAGTGTTTTGTTCCATCCAGTTTGGCCCTCTTCTGCACCTTTCAAAGGCCATACATCACCGTCTCACAAATTTCATCTGTTATAACAAATACTTATTCTATTGGCCTATCTAATTCCCTGTTGTTAACATCTGATTTCAGATCAGTTACTATAACCAGGCATCTCCGGAGGTCCTCCCCTACATCTCCACAGACATTGCCGGGCTCTCCTCCTCCTTCTACCACAACTTCTGCTTCTGCAGCCAATATCTGACCAGGAACAGACTACAGCCCGCCTCCGAGGAGCAAACCAACCAAGACCTGCAGCAGAACAGAGAAGATCCCACCTGCGAGAACATAACTGACAGTCTGTCATTGTCAATACGCAGTACTGAATTCTAGACAGTCAGGAATTGTTTTCAGGCCAGTTTACATCAGTGAAGTGTAGGGTGTTTTTACAATACCGTACAATATGGATTGTCCAATATGTACGATATCCCTAGGTGACCGTGTTACCTGAAAAAGGCATAGAATAGAAAACGCAATAGTCAAGGTTTTCTACTTTTCTACTGTATTAATGATTACAATAAAGTGAATAAGGAAAATGTTTGACCAAACTGTCCGGATACGTACTACTCGTCAAAATATCAGATCAGTATCAGATGTGAGACATAGATCTGTTTTCACAATATCTGAATATCAGATACCATAATCAGATTTCTTTTGTGTAAAGCCAACCAAATAATTAAATGTAGGATTTTCCGTTCCTGTGCAAATATACTGTAGCCATTGAGGGTAAACTTGCTTTTGGGTCAATGGGTTTTGGGGAACCTTTTTTGTTGCTTCATGGACATTAATTAGTATAATTATAACATCAATAAATCATAACCACATTAAATTTGAGACATTAATATAATAACCATAAACAAATACGACTACTGCCAAGAAGATTGGCAGCCTCTACACAGCATTTTGGAGGGAAATCTGCTGGATTGCTTTACAGCACAAAACAGGAAGAAATCATTTCCAACATGTTGATCCTCTTCAGTAAAGACAAAGATGCCATGGAGGGGGGACTGGGAAATGTTGTCTGAATTTGGAGAACCACTAGCACTAATAATACCGCTGGTGTGAGATAGAGGCTACCAATCATCTCCACCATTTTTTATGGGAATTATACCGAGGTATCACAATGAGTTTTGACACTGATATATTAATGTTTTTAAAATGCTTCACATAGCACCTTTAATGGTGTTGATTTTAGGTAGGAATGTTTGTAGGTCTATTTTGCTTTTCCAATCAGAATGTTATGAATGAGGCATTTGTTACTGATGAGGGCACTTTAACTTTGAGTACATTGTCATTGGTTCAAGTGTTCATCATTCAAATATGATAGCAGTTTTGAATATTATCATACAGAACTGACAGTAATGGTACACATAATATTCAATAATGGCTAGACTGTTTCATATTGTACAATAAAAATTCCTTTTGAGTACCCACATTCTGGATTGCTCATGTTTTGATTAGTCTCCATAGTGGTTTATGGTTGGTAAATGTTGCAGAGTTTTGCCATTTGGCCATAATGGGCCGTAGTCCATCCACATTTATGATTGGTCCATGCGTCTGAGTACGGTGGCTGCAGATTAGTCAGAAATAACATACAGCCTTGTGTCTGTTCTCCCTATACGCCGGGCCATGAGAGCTTTCAGGACTGTTAAAGCCTCAGCGCCGCTCTTTGCATCTTCCTCCCTTTTCTCCACCCCCTTTTCGCCCTCCTGCTCCACTATCAGGTCGCATTGATCCGTCATTTCCATCAGCAACTTCAGCTTTTCTCCTTGGCTTGGTAGTAACGCTGCGTTCAGGTGTAGAGCCACCCGTTGAGACAAGCCTGTAACTGTTGTCTGGATCCGGGGAGGCCAGTGTTCCTCCTTCAGGACGAGGGTGACGTGGGGGAACAGCCTTTCTACTGTGGATAGGAACTGAAAGAAAGGGGGGAGTGGGTTAACTGGTGTGTACAGCAAAGGAAAGAGAACATTTTGGCATGAAATTGGTAAAATATCGTCCATCAGAAGATTTTATCCAAAAATATCGATATTGAAGCCATGGAACGAAATAATCCTAATCAAGTACACCAATGAAAAGTCAGAGATCCATCCTGTAACTCGGTCAGATGCCGAGGTAACGGTATTGAAGTTGTTACGCGAAACCTCCACCATATAGACAGACAGATAGCTAGACTAGTAAACAGACGGATGGACAGGTACCAAGCTACTGGAGCTGCCGTAGGAAACGTCCATGTTGATCCAGACGGGCCTGTACAGCTGCTCTCTGCTGTAGGCTGAATCCAGCAGCCTCAGAGAAGCTTCCAGAAGCTCCTGGGTCTGGACCCGCAGGTAAAGACCCCAGGACCCTCGGGCCCTCGACCCAACAATCTCCAGCAAATCCTGCAGACGGGGATTGGCATCATTATCTAAACAAAAGTCATCTAAAGTTCATCAGCAGGCTGCAGATTGTTAGAATTAACCTCCAGCTCAACTTCTGGCACTTAGGTCTATGAAACATATTCGAAGGTTCTAGTTATTGATACTCTACCTGCAGTGTGAGTGGGTCGGAGGTTCTACCAGAACCTTCCACCAGAGGGACGGCGGGCCGGTCTCTGTGAGAACCCACCAGGACCACCAGCATCCCACCAGCTCCATCTGGACCAGTCCCGGCCGTTACAAAGACAGGACAATAAAGGGTGGACAGGATTAATTCTGCATTCAGGTCATGTGGGAATAACCACCAGAACGACTCCACGGTTAAAACTCCAGCTTGGAAATGTTTACGGCAAACCAAAAACACTGCAGTGTCAATCCCAAATGAAAGATCCACCATGTAGTTGTGGCTTGCTGTGGAAATTTAAGACTTGTGATCACAATATTACTCATGTCATGAAAATCATTGATTTTGTTGGTTTTAGTTGAAATAAATAGATAATTTCCTACACTCAAGTACAGCTATTTCCTTGGTGGTTACATTAGAGTTTAGGAAGTGTCCATTTCAGTACTGTGAATAAATCAATCATCCAGTGAGCGAGCACAGAAAACAACGAAGGGAAAAATAATTAAACAAATACATGACTCATCAAGTGTGACCTCCACGGGCGTACCTGTAAGCTGAGCCAATATGGAGTCTCGGTCAGTGATCCTGAACCAATGGATGGCCAGGCTGCCCCAGTCTGTGCCTGTAGACTGGAAGCGGGCGCCTCCGGACAGGACGTCGATATCCGAGTCGTGAGTGGGGTAGAAGTACTCCATCAGGTCTCCTCCAGGATAGAAACGCCTCAGACGGCCTTGATGTCCTGTAGGCATTAATGAAAAAAACTAACTAATACACAAACAGCACCAAAAGAAACGTAGACTAAGGACTAAGTATCTAATACATCTGCTGTTGTTCCTATAAATGTAATAATTAATCTTGACCCATTTAGAGTTTTTTTTAAAATTACATTTGGACATTCTCATCTCAAGGCTTCTGTGCTGAAGAATAAAGCTGCTGGCTGCTGCATTTCAAAATAAAATAACAGATGCTTTTACAGCAGTCTAGTTCAGTCCAAATCACAGCACCCTGCTTTTTGCATGGAACAGACTGGTTTTGTCACATTAAACCCCACAGGTTTGCCACAGTAAGCTCTAAGTGACTATTTCTTACTGGTAGCCAATTTGAACATTTTCCATCTTACTTGCTGCCTGTTTAAATGCTGACAGCGTTGGTTCATAAATATCATAGTAGACTCTGGCGGGGTGGCTGTTGTCCCGGATGAAGAGCAGGTCACTGACGTTGGGGTGAATTGAGCCCTGCCACAGGGTCAGACTGAACCTGGAGGGGGAAAAAACCACAAAGGAAAAACACAGAATGGAAAATCCGTCAGAGACTCAGAATCTGTGGATGTGACAATTTAGTATCAACGTTTTTTGAAGACGTACATACATCCTGAGCGCACTTACATGGGGATTTAAGGCCCCAAAACGAATAAAAGAATTACACTTGTACCTACGTTAGGTACATCATTAGGCAAATATGGAATCAATGACAAATAAATGAATGAGATAAAAAGCAGCATGATTTTTCATCACACATCTCAATGTGGTTTTGGAATCAATAGGAATAGAGAATTTTAAAAAGCCAATTGAGGTTTCTTCCAATTTTTCCCTAAATGGTTTTTTTTGGGAATTCTTTCCTTGTCCTCTGTGAGGGTCTAAAGCTGAGGGGATGTCATGTACTAACCATTTATTGTTTCACATTTTGGGCACTGTGAAGCCCTTAGAGACTGTAACAGTGATTAAGGGCTATACAAATAAATGTGATTTGATTTGAACAGATGCGGATGATGAAACCCAACACATTTTGGACATTTCAGACAGATGGACCGACAAATCATCCTCCATCAGTCACTCAGCTAAAAAGGGTGAGGAAAATACATGACAGCTTGTATTTGGTTGTTGACATAATCCGTTTTGTGGGGATGGATCTTGGCACGTGCACAGATAGGGCCCAAGGGGGGCTTGAGCCTCTGCCCTTTTGTCAAAAACAATAAAAATTTCATGTGGTCAGTAGGACTTGCCACCTTCACGCTGTAATTTCATCATTACTACTCATGAGCAAGCAAGCAAGTCTAATTATCATTAAAACGATGTTATCTCCGTCATGCAGGACAACTTACAAATATGCAATTAATTTATGAAGCAGGTAGTTACGTTTTGCATAGCTTTGGTAGTTTAGTGATTAGTCACCCCCTTTTCTTTATAGCCTTTTCTTTATAACATTATAACGTTTTCTAAAAAAGTGATATTTAAAAGTATATTATTGTTTGGGCATGTCACAGTGTGTTTTACCTGTTAAAATAAAAGTTCAAATCAATCAATCAATCAATCAATCAATCAATCAATCAATCAATCAATCAATCAATCAATCAATCAATCAATCAATCAATCAATCAATCAATCAATCAATC
>CABFOP010094662.1:0-26681 GCA_900683385.1 Anoplogaster cornuta | reverse complement strand
GAGTCCCAGACTCGACGGGCACCACCACCACCACCATCACATGCACAGTTCCTGGGACACTCTGTTGGAGGGCCTGCAGGAGATCAAGGCCAGCCAGGCGCATATGGAGGATGCCATCGAGGACATGAAGGGCCAGCTGCAGAGTGACTACTCCTACATGAACCAGTGCCTGCAAGAAGAGAGATATAGGTACAGATAACAAATCAATGGCAGTTACACTATCCTATAGCACTTTGATTAAATAGTGCCTGACAATGTAGTGCACGATTTTAGAGATAGGATACTGTATATCTTCAACTTTCATTTCCCGATGATGTTCTGCGTTATTCTGCGACTCTTAAGATAATTCTTGTTTGTGTTTTGTATGTTCAGGTATGAGCGACTTGAAGAGCAGCTGAATGACTTAACAGAGCTGCACCAGAACGAGATGACCAACCTTAAACAGGAACTGGCCAGCATGGAGGAGAAAGTGGCCTACCAGTCCTATGAAAGAGCCAGAGACATTCAGGTAAAAAAAGATGACAGGTCATAGGGGACTAGATGGAACTAACTTGATATAAAAAGAAAATCAAACTAATGTGGTCACTTCCGTGTGGGTTTCTGGGTTTGTACATGCAGGAGGCGGTGGAGTCGTGCCTGACCCGCATCACCAAGTTAGAGCTGCAGCAGCAGCAGCAGCAGGTGGTCCAGCTGGAGGGCGTGGAGAACGCCAACGCTCGAGCTCTGCTGGGCAAACTCATAAATGTCATCCTGGGACTCATGGCTGTGCTGCTGGTCTTCGTCTCTACCCTTGCCAATTTCATTACCCCGCTCATGAAGACCCGGGCACGCGTAACCGCAACCATCCTCCTGACCCTGCTGCTGTTCGTCCTGTGGAAGCACTGGGACTTCTTGGAGCTGTGGCTGCTACCTAGCTGAGCACTTTACGGCCACTCAGAGAGCCTCCAGGCCTGAGGGGACCAGAGCATGCGGAGCAGAGAATTACACAACAAGTTGCTCTGTACGCAATCACCACCACTAAGGATTCAGTGACAGAAATAGAAGGAGAGAGAGCCGCCGTGCTTTTATCCTTGGAGTTTAAAGATGGAGTAGCTGTGCTGTTGGACGAAGGATAGCGCCCGGGCCACTTTTGGCTGTGGAGTGGACAAGAGACTGGCTAGAGGGAGTGTTGAGTGTTGAGAGTCCTGTGGTGGTTACAGGGAAAATGAACACAGAAATCCTCTGCATGGTCACCTAGCAACTAATGACATTTTTTCATCTTGCCCAATATGTTGGTGTTGATGATCTACCATTGCATTGCTGTCGCCAAAACAAAGTTTCTTGCAAGAAATCTTTGAGACGTCTTTTTCTAATAATTTATGATACATGGCAATGACATTACGAGGACTGGGGCAAATTCAAATGACTTCTGTAAAACGCTGATCATGTTTGCTGTAACCTTCACGTTGAAGCGATATTTTTTTCATGAATGTTGAGTATGTGCTCATGCATGTCCTCATATGTGCACTGAGATGCCTCTAGCTAGCATGAGTTGACATTTCATACCTAACAAAATGACTTAATTTTCTTCTAACGCCATTCAAACGCCATTCAGTACAAATATATGTATCTCAACTCAATTCCATTCCTATTTTGTTTCCAGCACTTTTGTGTTCTGGTGTTGAAGCACTGCTTTTAGATGCATTTATTTTTGTCTTTTTTGTGTGGTTGAACAATTTTCAAACAGACTAATATCTGCAAAAATGTATCAAAATAACTCAGTTAGGTAAAATCTGTTCTATTCATTAATGCTATTTCATAACTACTATGGTAGAACTGCAAATATCCTATCAGTGTCTAATTCATTTGCATGTCTAATCACTGTCTCAAAGTTTATATCCGGTTTGAAAAATGTATTATTCTGTTTTATTCTTAATAAATCATTTCTTATACTAGGCTGATTTTGAATAATGTATTACACTTTTTACAGTTGAAATTCTTAACAAATTTACTGAATACTGTCAAATAAAAGGATCAATAGACAGTGAAGAAAACTAAGATGTTCAAATAAATATTATTACATCAACATGGATACACATGACTTTACTGCTGGCTTGAACTTGTCCACTCAGCAGTTCAGAAACGGCACTGTGCTCTTTGAAAACAGAAAGACCGCTTTTAAAGAGTACAGCCAGTCATATAATAAATAGCTTAAAAGCACATTCCTGATGAGTGTGAATTACACCTTATGTCTTCAGATAGTTTTTAGTTTTGACAGTGCTAATTGTGCTAATAGTTAAAATGTCTGTATAAACTAGGGCTGATCCAGGGTTTGCTCAAAGTTAATAATAAAATCTTGAAAGCAATATTTCATGGTTTATGTTGCCCTTCACAGGATGTTGTTCTTTTAGGTGAACATTCAATAAAAAGCATTCACAGATAAAACCAATTTCAAATTAACCTGGATCACAATTTAAAGAGAAAATCCCTCCTTGCTGCACTCAGCATTGGTGACAGCCAAGAAAATCTTTGCAAAATGGGAAACTTCATTATGGCACATTGATGAAAATTTAAAAAAAAAAGGTTTGTTGGGTAGATGGCAGATTCTTTACATTTATATAAAGCCCTCTCATCACCAGCACCTTGGTTTGCACCAGATTACATTTATTCTTAGTTTCAAATCTTAAAAAAGGGCTTAAGGAAGGGGAATTAATAGGAATCTTCAGTTTAGCTGGGTATCCATCTGGTAATCCTATGGATTATTTCATTTCTACTTTACTGCAGATGAGATGACCGATATCACATTATGCAACATATATAATAAAGCTTTAAGGTATTGAAAGATCAAAACCTTACTGTAAGGTAGCTTTAAGGTATTGAAGATAAAGATTTGAATAACCTACAGAAATGTTATTTAACAAGGATGTTGTGAGTATTGTGGTGGCTTAGTAGGTGAAGCTACATACCATATACTCATAATGCTGTCAGTGCAAATCTGGCTGATCGTTATGTCATACAGTCCCCCCCCCCCATCCTTATTTAATCTTTAGATAAAGATGTTGGGGACTTCCTACAGCATACCAATTACTAAATTGTTTAGCTGCCCAGAGGAGGTGGTGCCCAAAAATTAAAACATGTCAAACTTGTTTTGTCTTTTTAATAATTGTCAGGCAAAAGCCATATGACCATTACATTTATGACAGGTATTCTTACAGTACAAGACAAAACTCAAGGGGATCAGAGACAGTGGTAAGGCCATACCTGACCACTAAAAAGTAAGACATTCATCGTCATTAGATTGTTCCAACTTTTACATAGAGTTCACTAATGAATTTTGCATTTGACTCATATCAAACACAGCAACAGTTTTTCTTGATTACCTACCAAATTCTAAAGACCTTGATAGAAACAGCAGAGTAGGAAAAAAAAACATTGTATAACAAGCAGAAGAATTCCTGATTTTGTCTTAATTGTAACACGTACAATATATTGCTTTCAGGTGCTCAACTCGAATAAAATGGGTACCCCAGTCTCCCAAAAACACATTCTTCAATATCGCAGTCCGCCCTTTCGCTCATTTTTGATCTGCATTTGGAACAGAGATGCAGTTACTCCAACCTGCGCCTAGACTAGTCTAACCATTAAATTGGGTGGGGGGAGCTGCCATGGAGAGAAGATAAATGAGCTAAAAGATGAACAATCACAAAGGTAGGACCAACAATGTTAGCCCCTCCTCAAAAGTGCAGCTTTTCATCAATAAAGCATCTGAAACTCTGCATTTTGCTTATTTTCATGAAAGTGAAACATACATAAAATGTCTACAAAAATCTATTCCTGTTCATCATGATAGCTCAGTCCAAGGCCTCAAGCCTACAACACAGTATCCAGTCCAGTCACAGCAGTACAATTGAGGAGAGGACATGATGAAACACAATTGACACATTGATGAGTATTAAAATGTCCTTGGATGACATTTCACAATAATTAAAAAAGCTAAACAGAAGGCAACATTGATTCTGGACTGTAGTCTGTAGTACAGGCTATGGATCATTTAAGACACTACACCAAAAATGTTAACTACTGTCACTAGATTTAGCAAGCCAGAGGCTCATATCCTCATCCAAATGGTTGTTTTCATTTAAGTGTAACTACACAATGATGTTGAAAGATATACATTACCTCTCATAACATTTAGTGTTGGGATCAAATGTACACTTATATGTAACGTGCAATCATTTACTAACATTATTGCCACATCTCTTTGGGGGGTTAAAATGCCCCAACTCCAGAATCATTGTTGCCTTTCAATGTAAAATGTTCTCTAGCTCTCACAGGAGTGTGCCTGGTTGTTTCCAGACTCAACAGATATGAGCCTGATTGTTTGAAAGCCTGGACGCACGTCTTAAGTGTGCAACAGGCTGAGAGAAGAGTCAGATCTGCTCCCAGTCTTCAGGATGTAGACCATTTTGTAAGGCTAAGTCCCACAGGCATTGTCTGAGAAACCTGTGGCCTCATTTATGAAAGATTCTTAGGTGCAATTTGTTTTTGCTTATAACTAAATATAAGGCTGTAAGCCCAAAGTTGTCCTATGAAAATGTAACTTTCATGTCAAATCCAGCAATTGACTTTGTTTTAGTAACAAAAGGTAAAACCTTTATCACCACACCAAAAGGTATGTATGGCAATATTTTCATTGCTTTTTTCATCTGGATTACGCTGCTAATGATTTCTGTTGCACCGTGTTTCACTACTGGTGGGCACTCTGCCCTCATTCCGATAAATCATTTTAAGTAATTGTTTAAGGAAATCTAGGAAAACATCAAAGAACATCTTCACAAATGTGGCCCTAGGTTATAATATTCAGGTCAACATCACAGTGGCCTAGGCAGACCTCTGGGTATAGAAGAGAATATAGGCCTGAGTGTTGCACACTTCCTCCACACTGCAAACGTTCATCTCAGAGTCATTACAGTGGACCCAGAAACCTGAGGACAAGGAAAGAAATGTTACACGTTGACAGTACTCACAACTTAATCACAGGACATCACATGAGAATTTCAGAGTTTCCAGAACAGTAAAAGTCCAGTTCCTCACCTCCTTCTGTATTGTAGCAGTACGCGGTATAGTGCCCTGAGCCAAAGCCTTTACCATGATGCATAACTACAGCAGACAGGTCGTAGGTGTAGCCCCCTCGGTGGACAGATTGACCTGAGCCTGTGCAGCAGTAGGGTTTGATGTTCAGGACCTGGTCAAAGGCCACATGGACGCCTATCTTCTCCCTATGGTTCCGTCCTGACCACCTGCCACAGAACAGAGACTAGTTAGCGTCATTATGATGTATTAGCCTAATCATAAAATTAATGTTCCTGTACTTGAGCACTCAAATTTCAGCTACAACAAACCAACCAAGGACAAACAATATCTGCTTGAATAGCACTGGGCCTCTCAGTGTGGTAGTGTGATCATAATCCAGCTCATTCACAGCTTGTTGAGCAACTTGCCTGAAGCGTTTGAGGTGCAGCCGCAGAACCTGAGGTAAACGGTAGATCAGAAGCTGCTTACATGCCTCTGAGAGAACTATGGGTTTGTGGGATGTTTTCCGTCTTCTTTCTGACATATAAAACAATGAAATGATAAGTTATTCTGTAGATGAGTTAACAGGTATATTGTGGAAGCCAGGCTTTGCAAATACATATAGTAGCAAGTGAAAACCTAAAAGTAGATGAGTGTGTGTTTTGAGAGGGCTGTGCAAACAACTAGAGAAATCGTTTTCCAATCATCTACATTTTTGTATCACAGCCTTAATGGGAAAAAATATGGTAAAATCAAGACTTTGATCGGACCAGCCTCAAGGCTAAAAATGTTTATGTTGAAAGGTAAAGCCCTACATCCTTGTTTGACTCAGTGACCTTCTTTTACGTTTTAATTCTTTGAGGGTAGGGAGACATCAAGAAAAGTTCAAGAATCTTGATTTTTCGACCCTTGTTGTAGTAGGCCTATATTAATAGACTGGAAGTGAAAAATTCCAACATGAATTTAAAACTTGATAGCTTAGCTTTAGTATTTAGCACTGTACTAACTGTTGCAATGGTTGCAGGCATAGATTCTGCCTTCAAGGGCCTCCGTCTCCGTAAACTTGGACAGCATCTCAGTGAGGGTACAGCTGCGCTGGTAGGCTGTAGAGACTGAGCCTTTGTGTACGCTGTGATAGCGCTCTGGAAACTCCAAAGACAGATCCCAGAATGGCTCAACTGTGTTGGACTTGTGCTTACAAGACAGACATGTCACCTTTAAAAAAATGCATAAAAACAAAGTTTTTCACATCAGACACATTGGAGGACTCACATACAAATAATGAGTAATTGTGTTTTTTCTTGATGGATCCAAGTCTTATTCATCTTATTGGATCTCTAAAAATAATATAATATTGATACAAAACAAGCATCACATAAAGAACATCCCTTTCTGCTAAACACAACAGGGAATATTCTGGCTGAACTACTAAATCAATTCACATTGGATATGTGTGGAAATTCACCTGGCTGAGTAGCTGCCCATGAAAGATGGTGTTGAGAACCTTTAGCACTTGCTTAGAAAGTTTCCTCTGGGTGATAGGGATGACTATCCTGCGTTTAGACCCCTCTGACTCCAGCTCCTGCTGCACCTTGTCCAGAAGCTCACACAGGAACTCCTGGGCATCCTGCTGGTCATACCCACGAAAAGCTGGGATCAGGTTCCACACAGAGTGCAGCATGGCGAAGGGAGATACCAAAGACCACCGGCCTGACCACATGACCCTGAAAAGTGTATGCAACTCATGGCACAGAGACATCTGCTGGCGGGTAGAGCAGCGAGGCTCCTTGGGTTGTACCAGCTCTGCAGCATGCAGGGAAGGGGGGACACTTTCTCTTGTGCCCCCCGGCAAATCCATACAGCCTGCCTTCCCCATGCGTCCAAGAGGGCATCCTGACAGGGCTGTACTACCACTGCTAACTACACCACCTGCCACACCAGTCACTCCCTGGGAATGATTGGTCTTGGCCAGCAGCTCCTCAGTCTCACACAGGTCCAAAGTGAGAAAACACTCCCTGAATTTCTGCAGGTGACTGAGCACCTGCAATATAGAGTTCATGTAGCATGTGTTCCCCAAGTTGCGTAGACCAGTGACACCTGGGGCAAGTCTCCGGCGTGTCATTGTATGATTGGAGTAGTACCTCCTAAATTTACCAGCTCTGCCATTCTGAGGGCCCTTACGGGACAAGGGTAGAAGGGGGGGTTTCTTGGGAGGAGGTAGGCGTTCTGGAGGGTCCCGAAATTTGCGAGGAATGAGTGTGATGGTTGAACGTGGTGCCTGGGTAAGAAGCCTAGCACTCTTTCTTGGAGGAACATTGCCAAGCTCTTCCATGAGTCTCTTTTTCACTTCCTTCTTTTGTCGTCTAACTTCCTCTTTTTCTTCCTCTAGTTTCTGCTCACGCCGATTCTGCAAATCTTGATGTTTGCTCATCCACCTCCGAAGCATCTTCCCTAGGATTGTTTTCCTCCTGTGCCGCAGGGCCAACTGCATGGCAGGTTGTGGCCCACCTTCACCAACCCAGGGGGTGCACTCCCCCCCTGCAGAGGAGCGCAGAGAGCGCCTACCTGGGCTGCGAACAGTAGAGAGTGCCCCTCTAAGGAGTTTGAGGTCTCCCTCTGCATTATCATTGAGTACATAGTCTCCACAGGCAAAGCAGAAGACATCCAGCTCCCGCACCTCCATGGCCAGTGGGTGGCTTGACTCCTGAAAGTGTTTCAGTGAGTGCTCCTCCATGAAACGTCCACAGGCCACATGGGAGCACTTGAGGCAGGCCCATACTGAGTCGGTGGTGCTACAGTCCACACAGCGCCATTTTTGTGGATTGAGGATGGAGTGGTCATGCCCCAGACGAAGGCGCCCCACGTGCTTACAACGATCCATCTCTCCAGATAAACATGTGGCCTCAGTGGTAGGACGCACGTCCCAGAGCCAAGCAGCAACTCATTCTGTAGCAGGATGCATGGGACAAAACAAGCAAGTCTTACTGTTTAATAATTACTGTAAACTAATCAAATCTACTCATACTGTGGAACTGAAATACTGATGTCAGATTTCACTTTTGGTAAAACTAGAAAACCTTCAGAGTGTCAAAAGGATTACACAAACTAATACAGATAAACTTATTCTAAAGGCAAAGCGTTAAGACCATGCACACTTAATTATTGGTATTGAACCTGCTGAGCATACACACACTGTGCTGGCTGGAAATGAACAGATCTACTTACTGTAAAAATTGTTTGCTTGATCAGATTTGGGACAATACATCACTGCATCTGCAAAGAACTTAATGGCAACATTCAGCTTGATCACCCATGCCCACTGTCACCACAGGCATTCACAGGAACATCCTGAGACACAGGGACAAAATTAAGTCAACATCATATAGTTAAAAGCAGCCTGCTTTTTGTCTAAACCAACAGTTTTTCTACATTTACATACTGGTAAGATAACGCTCTAACACAATTGACAACACTGACAATACTCTACAAACAAGCCAACAATACCAATAAGGGAAATGGGGAGATGATAGGTCGACATGGACCCATCTCTTCATTTCCTGGATACACAGACTTTCTGGTTTCACATGCAACAGTTCAGTTGTGAATAGAAAAACTTGCTTTTCACTTGAAATCACATATTCACTTTTCAAGGTATACACTTGTTTGGGGTATTAATAGATCCTTTGGCATAGTGAGAACATGCAAAAGTTTATACTTTTTTCTACTTGTTTAGCTATGATCAGTGATTATTGACCATGTGACACCAACTGTTATGCTAGCAGGAATTCTGTATTAATCTATCCAAACTTGGGTTTACTGATTTGGACGTGCAGCACTGCCATTCACACATCTTCACTAATCCAAAGGATGTATTAAAAGACAAACCAGACCTTGAAAACTGCATGTGATTACACAAGTCTACAAAATTTGAGTTTTCACAGTTTAGCTGAGATATTGCTTTCAACCATATAGATGAGTACAACAGAGCAGGCTGATACACACTGTTTAGAAAACGTTTCCTGTGATGAAAATGTGACATTTGCATGTCATTACTTCATGCATAAGACCTACAGGATAGAAGGAATTCTCAAGAGTCCTTAGTTGAAACAAAGAGAATCAGCCATGTAGGACACTTAATTTACATGCCACACAATGCATTTTCTGGTAAAATATATTAATTTCCTTTGATTTGCCAACATAGCCATATAATATTATTATGTTGCCGTGGAAATAAGAGGGATTCCGTGTGTGGACAGTTAAAGTTTGAAGTTTAACGGTGTCACTCACTGGAATGTTCATTGAAATGTGTAAACACAACACTGCATATCTATGCTCATTTCCTTGGCAAAATTATCGCAAGTTATTTAGCGGCTAAATTTCCACGCAGAAACGTGGACACGAACTTCTGTGGCTAATTCGTGTAGGTTAATTGTTGACCCTGCCGGGCTGTGGCTCGCAGTACTCCCGCTGGGAACTAGGCCAGGGCATTCTTCTAGCTTAGGTTAGATTTTACAACATCCACTATTTTTCAAACTAGATATCCATTTTGAAGACAACGTTAACTTTCAAGCCGGTGTAACTATGTTATCAGCGCCTGTCTAAATTGCGTAACATTATGCAGTGCTATTCACATTGCAGCTAACGTTAAGTTTGTCGGTTATTTGACGATGATGTTAATGTCAACATTGCCTTGGCTGTATTTAGTCATTTTTTAAAACCAGATGTCTGTCTCAACCTGGCCGGTGCTCATGCTATGCTAAGCTACCCCACCATCAGAACAAAGAACAGTCAGAGCCACTCTCCGGGAACATTCAACAACTTTGTTGGTTCGAGGCAGACCTGCAAGCATTAAGTTAGCTAACATCGCTAACCGCTAGCTACAATGGCACTGCAGAGTTAGCATTAACTGACGTATCGTGTTTTGTGTGGCTTGCCTAATAATATACTTTATTAAAAACACAGGACCCGCTTGCTACCAGTGAGCTAACGTTAATGTTATTAGCTTGCTGCAGTAGCCAGTTAGCTAAGTGGCTAGCGCGTTTGCTGAGAACAATCGAAGTTAACGTAGTGTTGTTGGTCGCTAACTAACGTTATATAGCTTAGCTCGCTAGCCAATTGCGCTGTTGAAGTGAACTAAAAAAACTCCCCGGTGACAAGCATCACAGCAAACCGGTTAACGAAACTTGGAATAATACTAACAACATTTGTGTTCATACATTTATAACATCTACTGGAAAAAAAATAGCTAACATTACCATCCCCACCATCACTTGCACGGTGCACACGGAGCTGATTGTTGTCCTCCCTCAGATTGAACGACCGAACCCTCACTCGGACCCAAACCCATTCTGATTGGACTGACTCGGACCCAAAACCACTCTCATTGGACTGACACGGGGCGCGAGACTCTCATTGGCGGGATGGTGGAACAACAGGCAGCAGGGCGGACGTTCAGGCTGCAGGACCTCAATAGATGGCTAAAATCTGGCGTGCATGGTCCATCCATCCACCATGACCACATGGAACAATAACTCATCTAATTCATTTTGTTGGAAACAAAACACTCAGAAGTGTGCAAAAATTATGCCAACGTGTTTATTGTACCTCCCTAGAAATAAGGCTAGTTTCTTGTACAAAGCTGTATAATTCAATGACACAAATTATGCTTTATTATGATTTTAGTCACCTCTCACACTCCACTTATGGAAAATCCACGCCAATAATAATCACTATAAACAGCAAAAGTATCAATATGTGGAATTATACTTTCAACTAACATTGTGTCTGTTTTAACATCTGTTGATAGATTCCAGTTTATGTTTCTATCACAACCCTGCCAAGATGAGTGTTGAGAGGGGTGAGAAACGTAAAACTATAAATGTGTTTATGATTACAAAAGAAGCATCACAGTCAGGTCAGAAACATCAATTAATTTTGGCTACTATTTTGTCTTGTTTATATGACAGATTTTTCATCTATGGGAGGGTGTAATGCAGTGTCTACTCTCCAAAAATGGAAATAAAAAATCCTGGGCTGCAAAAAATGCCTGGTGATGATCCATAGGACCAGAATCAAGAAGTTCTCTCTGTTGCTACTGAGGCTTCAACGCACATTGCTTCCTGGGATCTGCTGTTTCCGGAGTTTGTTGAACAACTCTAGGTACTGAGTCATGGTGTCAACACAGTCTGCTGGTGCAAAAAGGCCCTCAGGCTTGGTAGCAAACACAGAAGGCAGCTCAGGGACACTGGGGCCAAGGAAGGTTTGCATGAACTCCTTCATTAGATTCCAGCAGTCTCCTGGAACCACACAGGGACAGTACTCCACCTGAGGAAACAAACAGTTATTACACCACAGGTATGGTAAGTAATGAGACGGTGGGAAAAGTTTAATATCTCCACTCTTCCTCATAGGCATTTGTTCATTATACCAACTACATACCTCTACTGATATCCCTCTTGCACTGGAGCTCATTGTTACAGTGCCAACTTTTACCAGGAAGTCACAATAGCGGTATCTTGAACCACGGCACTCCACCTTGTGCCCCTTGGCATTCTGGAAGTGGCTTTTTAGCTTCACCATGAGAACGTCAAAGTTTCCATCTGCAGTGAGACAGGGTCCCCCTTCGAACAGGGCGAGGCAGCTCAGGGGAGTCTCAGAGTTGTGCATCACATATAGGAGTTTGGTAGGCTGGCCTGTAACAGACAAGCAAGATTCACTGAGAGGTAATATAGTTGTAATTGCAGCAGAAGGGGCTTAGAATTTTAAAACTCTATTCTTCGAAAATTGGTATGCCTGGAGAAACTGATACATTTAAGAAACAGTTGATAACTATGCATTACCGCTGACATTTCCTGTGGCGTGGTATGTCTCACAGTCTACACAAAAGCTTCCCTGCTTCACAGCACCCAGCTGTTCTAGTTTCTTGTGCAGTATGTCTACTGTCTGCTGCACACTCTTCCCTTCTGTAACAGGCACCTGGCACACACTTGAGGATACACAAAACAAAGGCCTACGTTACAAATATAAAACATCAGTGTAACGTTAGTCAGTAGTAAAAGAGAACTAAGAAAGGAAACTTAAATCTGCTTATTAGTTACTATGAAAGCACTTTTGCCTCATCGCTTTGTTTGCTACAAGAGGTGAATTCATGCCTGGTAGTAATAATAGCATATTTATAGTGGTTAAGGAAAGACAACAGGGCATGTGTCTATGGAAATAACATAATATTCTTTAGGTGGATACGACAAATGTTAAATCGTGAAATACAAAACCAATCAAGTAATCAATCTCACCAAGTAACCCCCATTGATTTTAGCCGCCAGTTACCGTATTCGTTTCGACTAGAGGTTTCCTGTTGAATACTTCCGGTTGAAATAAACATTGTCTTCCGGTAACACGAGGAATTAAAACAAGACACGGATAATTTCTTACAATTGACGTTATTTCATACTCAAAATGTTAAATAATATTTTTTGTAAACAAAAATAATGAATATTATTGAGCGTGTTCATTCTCTCCAAGACGCCAAAATGAAGTAGTTTGCGTGTCATGTGACGTAACTTACGTCACTTCCCCCATACGCGAACGACTGCACGTGTTGAATAACTACCGCCTGCTGTCGTCTGTTTACTGAATTTGGACAAGCTAGATATTAGCACAGACACGCCAACAAAAACACCTTCAGCATACTTACATACAGCATCCTGTAAACCAGTGATGCCGAAGGTAAAACGGTCGAAGGGTGGAGGGGACGGCGAGAAGAGCGGAGGAACGGTCGCGTTGGCTGACCAAATCCTGCAAACGGACATGGTCCGAGGACACGGGCGGGTGAAGAGCAGAGACAGAAGGGAAGAAAACGAAGACAACTACGTAGATGAACGACTGTCGAGAAAGATTTTGGAACAAGCGCGGATTCAGCAAGAGGAACTCCAGACCGAATATGGCGTGGCACCTGAGACGAAGAAACCTCCAGTCACAAGTCTTGGTAAACATGACAGATATTTAACGTTAGTTAGTTAGTTAGTTAGTTAGTTAGTTAGTTAGTTAGTTAGCTAGTTAGTTAACGTTAGTTAGCCCTCAGCACCACTAGCTAGCTCAGTGTGGAGTCATACACATCTAGTCTTCCTATGTGTTTTTTCCTAAGCTGGAAAACTTTACATTCTGTTTTATGGAGAGAACATTACGGAAGTTTTTATTTGACTTTAAAATCAGTAAGAGACAATCCACAAATATGTACCACGATCCACAGATATTTCACTATCCACAAACCATACTTTTTCACTTGTTTTCATTTTTCAAATGAAGACTACGGAGTGTAAGGTATCACACAGTGGTGTCATCGGGTTCATATGAAAGGCTAGTTTTGTGTTACTCTGTAACTGACTGTCATGTCTGTCTATCTATCTATCTATCTATCTATCTATCTATCTATCTATCTATGTAATCACATTTCAGGGTCTGATATTCCGGGTGCAGACTCCGACGAGGAGTGGCCAGCCCTGGGAGAAGCTGGGACAGGTGAAGGGGACACCGGCTGTGAAACTGAAGTAGTGATTGACCCAGAGGACGAGAAGGCCATTGAGATGTTCATGAATAAGAACCCTCCAATGAGGCAAGATATATCATAATCCTGATCTTACCCTCAAGCCAGTCCTTCGCAGGTTACACAGCGTATTTATTTTCTTAGCTCTCATTTCATATTCATATCTCATTTTCATATTAGTCCTGTTCTTTTTGTTTCTTGTAGACGGACCCTAGCGGACATAATTATGGAGAAGATTACAGAGAAGCAGACTGAGGTGGGGACAGTGATGTCAGAGGTGTCAGGGCGACCGATGCCCCAACTGGACCCGAGGATCCTTGAAGTGTACAAAGGTGTCAACAAGGTGAGTTATGTCAGTTGTCCCAAAATGTACATCTTTACATGTAAGGATACACAGTGGATAGAAATTGAGGACTATTAAACAAGGGGACAATCAGACAAAATAGTCTTACCACCTGACTGTAAATGTTAAGATACATTTTTGACATTTTTGCTCTTTTGTTTCAGGTTCTGGCAAAGTATCGCAGCGGTAAGTTGCCAAAGGCTTTTAAAATCATCCCGGCGCTGTCGAACTGGGAACAGGTCCTTTATTTGACCGAGCCTGAGACCTGGACTGCAGCTGCCATGTACCAGGCTACAAGGTTAGTCTACCATTGTTTGGTGTGTGATTTTTACTGTATTCATTTCATTATGTTTACAGTAGATATCTCACAATGAGCATTGATATAACAGACACAAGGTAATACTTCATGTTTTTGCTGTAGAATCTTCTCGTCCAATCTGAAGGAGCGAATGGCCCAGAGGTTTTACAACTTGGTGCTGCTGCCACGGATACGGGACGATATTGCGGAGTACAAACGCCTCAACTTTCATCTTTACAATGCCCTCAAGAAGGCCTTGTTCAAACCAGGGGCGTGGTTTAAAGGTGAGACAGAAGCTTACCATATTAATGAAGAGAATTCAGACATTAGTGTTACATTCAGAAGCTCTTTGAATCCTTTCTGAATGAAATAACTACTGACTCAAGACTGTAAATATATCTTAGATTCATGTAAACGTCTGAATACAGTGCAACATCTTTGGTAGAATATACACTACCGGTCAAAACGCCCCCATTCTTCCAATTTTGATTCATCGTCCATAAGACCATCTTCCAGTCTTCAGTAGTCCACTAGCGGTGCTTCATGGCCCAGGCAAGCCTCTTTTTCTTATTCTGCCATCTTAGCAATGTCTTCCTTACTGCCACTCGACCTGTCAAACCTGCAGCTCTGAGTCTTCTCTTCAGTTGAAACCTTCCACCAGTGTTAAGCTGTTCTTGAAGCTGTTGTCCTGTGAGCCACCTATCACACAAGCTGTTGACTCTCAGAAACTTGTCTTCTGATTCAGTTGTGGCTTTGGGTCGGCCAGACCTCTTCCTGTCAGAGTTTCCTCCAGTTTCCAAGTGCCTTTTGATGGTGTAGGAAACTACTCACTGACACCTTGGCTCTGAAATGTACATTATTTTTCCGTTTTTGCTGACCTAAACTTTTTTTAACCTCTAGCAGTTTACCACGTACCTTTGTACCATTCCAGGTTACTCACTGGACTTGAATTGCTTACATTTCAATAAAAACCGGGGTGTTTTTGACTGCTAGTGTAGCTGGTGTGGCCCTCCTGAACAGGGCTCAAATGATTCACTTCACCATGAAAAACAACCTGACTATGGGATATATCTTAACATAGATAGTGATAGGGTTAATGGGATAAGCTAGTTTTATGCAGGCTAATATGCCACTCCATACCTGACTGTCTTTGTCTTGTAAACCAATTTTAGCATCTGATAATCAGGATGCAGATTCTGATGAAAAATGTACTGGGTTGGGGAATTTACCAATGTGGGAAAACTGTTTTTTAAAACTTGATTATGCCAGCTAATCATGTTCCAGTTAAGGCATTAACATAACACAACAACAACAACAATAGTTCGATTTTTTTGATGTCAAGGACACAATGCAGTCGTGCCTGTTCTGCCATGTCTTTGGTAGCATATAACAACGTTTTTCATGGTGCCACCACTACAGGTGATATTTAAATCAGAAAGTCAATATCTCACACCCCTCTCATATACTGAACAATTTAGAGGAGTAGTCTGGGAAAAAGAGAAAGAAGATGTGATAGAGGGCAAGTTGAGAGTAAAAGGGTTAATTTATTTTACATTAGTTTTTGATCCCCAGCCCTTTCTGTGTGGAGTTTGCATTTTCTCCCCATGTTTCCTCCCATAGTCCAAAGAAATGCATGTCAGGTGGATTGGAGACTCTAAATTGAATGTGAGCTGTCTGTGATCGCCCTGTGATGTACTGGCAACCTGTCCAGGGTGTTTCCCTGCCATTTTTGATAATGATTGTCGTTGGTGAAAATAACATCTCATTGTCCAGTCCAGTTTGTTCGCAAATTGACCTCCTTGATGGGGCTGTTTTCTCCAAACATCCTGTGACCAATAGTTTGAAAACTACGAGTGGAAGACAACACCACTGAGTGGCAGTGTTGCTCAAACATATTTACATATGGATCAGATAACTGATCTACCACTAGGGGTGTGAGTAGGATTGATTTAACTCACACACAAAAAAATAACATAAAATGTATTGATTTAAGTTTAATTTGAATGCATATTTTAAATGAAACATGCACTATCGGCTTTGAAAGAATGCATACATACTTGTACAAAGGAGTCAGGGTTGGATACAATGTGGAGCAGTGTGAAGTTAGAGCACAAAAGTAGACCTAATCAATAGGACAACATAGATGGCAATTTCACTTCTAGAACGACACAATGGTTATGCAGTAGCATTTGGTAAATTACATTCCCAACACTCATTTTATTGAGTGTAGGTTGTTAGTAGAAAATCAGACCGGGCTAGCCTTTATTGATGATTGAATATGGATTTTCTTTTTTTGTCAAAGGAGCTTAATCATCACCTCTGGGTGATTATTCTGGTTTTAAATTATCCTTTCTAACCCTCAGCATCATGTGAGCTTTATGTTTTTTTTGATAGGACAATATATTATGTAATCATTCCAATGTATTACACCACCAGAACAGATATAAACATAAATTGAGGAAAAAAAATCAGCCATGTAACACATCAGGAAGGTGAGGTAAAATTCAATAGAACGACATTTACAAAAGTTAGAAAACTATTGTTCTATAACCTATAAAAAAAAACACTGAAGTTAAAATTTAAAATCTAAATTAGAGCCAAGTCAGTCAGTTGATTGAATGATTCTATGCTCATCCATATCCTTAGAAGACTTTTTGGGTGCATGTTTCTTGACTCAGTGAATATCTTTGTGTGTTGTTGTTATCTGAACATTTACAATAAAGCATTATTAATGGTTTATCTCATGTTTTGTGCTCCCTTTCTCGTATAGGTATACTGATCCCACTCTGCGAATCTGGAACATGTACTCTCAGGGAGGCCATCATTCTTGGAAGCATACTCACAAAGTGCTCAATCCCTGTGCTGCACTCCAGGTAAGGAAAGAGGAGAGGAGGTTTTGCATTTCACTAACAGTTAGATTTCAAATATTAGCAGTTGGTTGGATAGCTATGTTGTGTAGCCAGTTGTCCTTGAGGGTCTTTTATTCTGTGATTTTGCAGAAACGTTAAAACAGTAGTTGTCATTTTCAGAAATGACAGCATGTTTGTTAATGCTTGGAAAGAAAGCACAAGGGTTCTATAAACCTGATCACATTTTGTCTTTTCTTTCAGTGCTGCAATGCTTAAATTAGCAGAGATGGAGTACAATGGCGCCAACAGCATTTTCCTACGTCTCTTGCTTGACAAGAAATATGCCCTGCCATTCCGTGTCCTAGATGCCTTGGTGGCCCACTTCCTGTCCTTCCGCAGTGAGAAACGTGTCCTTCCTGTGCTGTGGCATCAGAGTTTACTGACTCTGGCTCAGCGCTACAAGGCTGACCTGGCCTCCGAACAGAAGACTGCACTGCTGGAGCTGCTCAAGATACAAACACACCCTCACATCTCTGCAGAGATTCGCCGCGAGCTACAAAACTCTGAGTCACGGGATCTTGAAACCGTTGTGCCTGTTACAATGGCTATGGACTGAATATTTAGTTGAGTGAGGCACAGTATCCCCCTTATGGTTGAAAGGCTGATGTAGATGTTTTTAATCTAGCCTTCATTATATGGATGCATCCTGTCCTGTAGCAAATTACAAAATCACAGTGACTCATTACAGCAGCCACATTTTATTCTCCACTTTGATGAGGTTGCATTTTCAAAAATGCAAATTAAGAGTGATTGTGCCCCTGTAGTTTAATTTTATAAAGCTCAGAAATATTTTGACTGTTGGAATGTTTGATTTCCAAATTGAGAATACTATATACAACTGGTGAGTTGTGTACATTTGATTCAAGAGCAACTTTATTTTTTTGAGGCAATGGAAGTTTTTTGTTTTGTTTGTAAAGACCCCTGTTTTCAATGCAGGGAGAAATTACTATACATTGTATGTTCACACTTGTTATTTATGGGTTAATACACCCACAAATAAGATGCATGAAATAAAATACATTTTGGTGTAAATTATAATGTTTAATGTATTTGTCCCATGGGACATTGCATGACCAATGTGGCTGAAGAGCACGTGCCACTATGACAGGTACTCAGACTACTTTTGACAGGTGAGTTGGACACCGGTCAGACAGCGGGACGACGTCCGCAGGTTCATGTCGATTCGATCGTTTCCATTGTGCCATAGGTAGGATTTTGAAAGAGTGAAAGTTAAATAAATGAAATTTAAAGCAGCCCATCCGAGAGCAGAGCCAGTCAGGGTTGCTGCTTTGTCCGCTGGTTTAAAGAAGGCGAACAGCGTTAGCTGAGGTTAGCTGACGTTAGCTAGCTAATTATAACTAAATCTATGTAATGTGTTGACAACGGAGGCGTAACGTGTCCGCAGACAGATCCGCTTGTGACAGAATCTGATGGGTATAAATTATAATGGCCAATAAACGAACGACAGTGTTCTGTTGTGTAGACGCCATTAATTCAAAGTAGCTGAATGTTTAGTGATTGACAAAGAAGTAATAAACCAGTTTCGTTGGTTGTGGTTAGAAAGACGTAAAGACCGGAGGAAACACCGAGGAGGCTTATTGATTGACGTCTTACTATTGTTTGGTTCTTGTGAATTCTGGTTCCTGTATAGTGACACTTATGTCATTTAGTTAAGTAGTTGAAGTCAAATGAGGCAGTTTCACTTACAGGTTCACCTTTTTCAGTTCAGTTCAGTAAGTGCAGTGCAACTTTAGTGATGTGTGACCACAAAGAATTCCTTAGATGGAGAATTGGAGATGGAACAGTATGAAAGGACTAATTTTAGTTAATGTGTCAGTAACATTGATCATCATAGGAAATATTTGATGATACCTTGGCCTGAAGAAAATGGATATTGGTAATTATTGCATGTACCATTGCAATGTACCCTGGACCAGCTGGTGGCTTGCAGCCCCCAGTTACTTTCAGCTGAAATCAAAATTTCTCATTCTCATCTCTGCATAGTTGAATGGATTTGGTGTGTCGTGAAGATGGAGAACTTCACAACAGTGCTGGTGAAACAGCGTATGGTAGTGTTCGGGCCGGCTCTGACCCTGCCCTGATCTGGGACCGCAGAACACTGCACAGTCTGACAGCCCTGGAGAAGACTAACCGGGTGTCCCCCTACTTTGGCACAGTTCAGACACACATCCAACCATACATGAGAAGAATTTTGGCAGAATGGATGCTTCAGGTATGCATGTTGCCCAAGTAATCCATGGGATGCGTAGGCTTATAGTGCCAATGCTATTGTGAGAAACTAATTAACGCACTATGTTCACAAAACATGAATTGAAACAGCTGATTTCCAACAGGTGTGTGAGGAACAGAAATGTGAGGAAGAGGTGTTTCCACTGGCCATAAATTACTTGGACTGTTACCTGAGCCGTTTTGCTACTGAAAAGGCCAACTTACAACTTTTAGGGTCCGTTTGCATGTTCCTGGCCTCCAAATTGAGAGAGACTGTTCCACTGAGTGCCAGCAAGCTTTGTATCTACACAGACAACTCAATTTCAGTCTCAGACATCCTGGTAAATGCAACATGTCATTGTTTGATTTAAGACAATATATGGGATGATAGAGAAGTGCAGGGTCCTTTAATTTCACTATTATTTAATTCACTACAAATCAATCCAATTAAGAGAATGTGAAATAGCCAATAGAGGTTCTGTTTAATATCACAATCTTGTTTATTACGATTATCTGTATCCACGTATTTAGAAATGATTAGTTCTATATATAATGTAAGAGTGTTCATGACTCGTGCGGTGGAATTTTTTATAGTGGATTTGTTTAGAAGAATGTGTGTGTGTTCCAGCAATGGGAGCTAGCAGTGGTCTCAAGGTTAGACTGGTGCCTTGCCACTGTGTTACCATCTGACTTCCTGGAGCCAATTCTACACGCCATACCAAATGTTCACCCCCACCACCTCCACAACATGCGCAGACATGTTCACTCCTACATTGCCCTGGCAGCCATAGGTAAGCTACATAACATGGTAGGCTTCCAACATGAGCGAGGGTTTCTCCAAGCAAGGCACCAGGAGGAGAAAAAACAATGTGTTTCGGGAGTGGATGAAAAGGGATTTAATTTTTTCAATTTTGTTGTTTTAAATGAGCCCTGTGGTCAAATATAAGGCCATTCTTATCATAGCATTAGAAAAACTGAACTACCTGTTTTACCTTCCAACTATAGCAGTGATAATGTTTTTTCATTCACCTATTTGTTGAAATTAAGTGACTTTCTGTGTAGAGAACAATGGGCACAAAGCAGCCATAACTTTGATTACGATGTGTCAGCAGTTCATTTCGGAGACGGGGAGCTGTGTTTGTGTAATCCTGTATTGTGTGCTGTGAAAGACCCATGTCCGTCTATTCAGCTGGCTGATTTCCCACGAATCTCCATGAGGTTGCCCAAGGCAACAAGTCACAGGGTTACAGCCAGTTAGGACCTTTTAAATAGACCAACCTGTAAAAGTGTTTAGATATTTCCTGGGTCCCAATTTTGTAACCCATTCAAATGGTGTTTTAGAAAGGATTATTCTTTGTTTCACCAACATTTCTGCCTGAAGCAATTAGGCTAATGTGTCAGATGATCAGGTTTTGGGAAATGTCTGCTTTTAAACACTTGCCTTTGTTTCTCAGGGTGTGTCTATAATGGTGGCATTCCTCTGATTGTATTACGCCTCACCTACCATCTAGCGCTTACTGACTTACTGTCTCACAGTTGCATTAGTCTTGTCCAGAAGGTGAACTAGAAAATGGACATCATAAGTATCAAGTATCAAACACAGATAATTATAATCCTTTAGATTTTAAGTATACAAGTAATCTGCCTCTCTTATCCTCAGATTACAAGTTTTCAGTGTTCTTGCCCTCCACTATTGCATGTGCCTGTGTGGGGGTTGCCATGCGTAGACTAAAGCTCCCGGATGGTACCATCTCCACTGATTTAGTCATGAAGATGTTGGCCAACCTTTTGGTCATTGATCTGGTAAGGATAATGTTTAACTGTGCTATTTCTCCCTCTATTTCAGACATGGTAAAACCTTCATATCGGTGTATCTTTTGACTTTTCCCTGTTGTTCGCATTGTCAGGGCTGTTTTGATCTTTTTTGAGTATTACCAGCCACTCACAGATGCATTCTCCAATATCAGTCAAGCAGTAGGATATTCCAAGGACACCATAGCTTTCAAGTACCCAGAACAAACAGAGAAATATTGGTTCAAAATGTGTTGACCTGTTTTGTTTAACTACTCCCTGAAAGTCAAACAAGCTGTTAATGCAAGCAAGACAAGCGTGCACATAATGTTAGTCAAGAACACACAACTTTTTCCCCCGCTCATCACCTTATGTGCAGCCTCTTCTCTATTGATTAATTGCTGTTTGTTTTTTCATCTGACCCTGAATAGACCTCTATCCAGCTCTGCTATGACCAGCTGGGGAGTGTGTTGGAGCTCAGCCTGCCCTCGTTTCCAGGCTGCTGCTGTTTGCAGATGGGGAGCACCCAGCCCAAAGATCAGCTGCACACCCATTCACATTCAGGATGTTCTGTTCACACCTGTGACATTACCGCAGGCAAGAAAGCTCTCAAGCTCCTCCCTTCCATGAATGGCTAGGGTACATTATGAATGAACGGCCTGCAGAGACAGGTACTCCGAATGCCAGGGAAAACTATTTGAGTGTCTATTCACAAAACTAAATCTGTGCATTTTAACTTAGTTTGAGATTCTGCTGACACGTCTAAAAAGGTCCCACTGCTTGACGTAATTCAGAGTTCTTGATTTCAGTTCTTTGATATTTCCATGCTGTTGCAAATTTTTTGTTGTTTTACTTTTTGTAAATTGTTTTGCAATAGCTAAAGTAGCTGTGAGAGATGTGGTTCTGCTGTTCGCTCTTGCTTCCCGATTGCTTCATGTTGAGATGTTTTAGGGGCTATTTTTTAGTTAATCTTTTCTTAGATTACCAGATGTATTGCACTGAATCCTAATAACAATGATTTCATATTTTAAATGTGGTAATATTTCATATTTAATATGTATTAATAAAATGCTGTTTTCCATTTCTCTTGATTTCAAGTACTGTACATTCTCTGGACATTTTAGTCTTTTTTTGCCTGGTTTCAAAATTGTATTGCATTCCCCTAAGATTATAACTCAGTACCAAGGTCACAGACAATTTAAGGCAACACTCAAATTTCTTTTTATTTTTTTATTGAGTTCCTCATTCAGGTCAGGTCAATGGGGCAGAGCACAGTCTAAAGCAAAAGATAAGCCAGTAACTTTGGCAAACATGATTCTTGTTCCCCTCAAGAAAAACAAAGACAAAACATCTTGAAACATACATACCTGCTATTTATTTTATGTAAATGTGTATAGACAGACAACCTTGATGACAAAATGAACAATGCATGTTGTGTTTAAAGGGGTATTTCACCCACAAAGTGACAAGTATCAACTATCAAGTACTCGCCTCTTTATGCCTTGAATCCACAGAGAATTTTCATTTCTCTTGCATGCTTTCACGGTGAATGACGACCCCAAAAATTAGGAAATACTTGATGAATGGAAGTTAATAGGAGGCCAAGTTTAACAGCAGCAAAATGATATCAAAAAATCTGTTTAGAAACTCTCACACAACTCTTCCAGTATAATCCAAGTGTCCTGTATCCAGTCGTATGCACAATATGTCCAAACACGTGCATTTTTGCTAAAATTTTACTTTACTTCTAAACCTTTCCGGATTCAAAGTCAAACGCACATACGGGTTGCACACCTGGGCACATTAACCCAGTTTGAACTGGGTTAATGCGCATTGCATGCATCAAGGCATCAAGAGGTGAGTACTTGATAGAAAAATAGTCATTTTGTGGGTAAAATACCCCTTTAATTGCACATGAGAAACAAACTTAAACAAAAGCCACCTGTCATCCTTAAGCGGAGTATATTATACCACATGAAATCAACAAGGATGATGTTGCATTGGGGACAATGATTATAGCTCAGTCCGCAATACTATCCCTTAGTTTCCACAGAATGCAAGAACTTCCAGTTGAAATTTCCTAGCTTACTTTAAGGCACACAACCTGGTTAATTCCCATTGAGCATCGGGGTATATATATATATATGTATATATATATATATATATATATAAAGAAAAGTCAAACACAAAAAATAATTACATTCCTTACATTCCAGTAATTGAAAAGCAATATGATTTTGCAGCTTCTGTATATTGTCTTGTGCAACTTATTGTTACATTAAATCAAGCTTCAAATGAAGACAATAGATTGTCTGGTTGTCACGTTTGGATGGTCTGATAAAGTGCTATTCCAGGCACTGGCTTGACATTGTAATGAAATTCCAAGGCACCAATCCAGTAAAGTTGCACCAATTTTAAATACTAAGCATGAAATCTTTATATATAAAATAAAACAATGTTTATTGCCACTGGTTGTCTTCATAGAAATGGAAACTTAAACACACAAGCTCCATATCTGGTCTTCCAGATTGACTGAAAGGTTACACATTAACAAGCCACCACATTATACTACGCTTACAACCAACTAAGCTGTAGTTGGTTGGAGCTCAACTGATGTCATAAGCTTCCAACTTCCCCGTACCATTGCCAGCTCCATAGAGACTATGGCAGGGACTAAAGCAAGTTCTACAGGTTACTCTTGTAATGAGTCAGTGCATGATAAATATCATTCAAGTCATTGTCTCATCGTATTGCATCGAGGAAACAAAACAAAAAAATAGTCTTTGACAAATGAAGCCCCTGTTACATAGAAATATCGTCTTGGCATGATTCGCTAGGATTTTAAATAATTAGAAAAACAATAACAGCAAATTTACTCTTTGGTATTGATGAAATATCCTTTCTCCCCATATCCTAAAATGCAATAAAATCTGTAGTATACATTAAAGTGAGGAACCACCAAAAAACTGTTTAAAAAAACTTCTAGTTATTCCTATTATCTTGGACAGTTCGACACAATATTTGTGAACACAAGCAACTATTCCAAAGCAAGAAACAGAAGAGCAAAGACTATGTAAAGTTATAAGTCAACACTTTCTCAAACTATTGTGAATGAGAGATTGACTTTGTGGACTGAAGCAAGGTTCACACGTGCTAAAACAAACCAAGCAAGATAAACATACCACCAGATATCGCCCCTAGATACTGTCAGTGTCCATAAAGGCAGTCTCCTACTCTATGTCAATGTAGAAGTTTTAAAAAGTATTGCTTGATGACATCGCAGACTAGTTTTGGTTTTAGGGAGGATTTTTGCATCAATCTTGAAATTTGGAGCATAAGCTCTCAAGTTGAAAATTAAAGCCCATGTTTGACTAACAATATCCCACCTTTCTCCTGAGAATAGTTCAACTACAGTCAATTGTTAAACATGTTTGAAAAACCCTGTGCCATCTTGTGATTTTTAGCTTAGAATTTGATAATAATTACAGGCTATCTAATAAACCCATGATTAAGCGTTTATCAATCACTATCTAAACTAGCAATCTGATGTGAACCTCCTTTTTGGTACTATACAATTCCTCAAGTTAGCCTAAATGATTATCACTTACTACAACATGCTGCTAATTTCACATACTGCACTTTGCTATGTATATGTTCAGCCCTATTCACTTTCTATTGTTACTTGCTGGTCATCAGCTTGCTGCAGCGCCTCTTATTACCATGGCCTGTTTGTAAGTCTCTGTTACATTCTCACAGTCTGTGATGGAAAAGGCGCTGTCAGCCACTCCTGACTGGTAGCAGTTCCAGGGCCTTAGCAGACCGTCCCCAAGAATCCTGTCTTCTTGGATGTCCAGGAGGTTGTCAGCAGACACACATCCCCTCATGCCACCCTTAGATGGTTGATCCATCTGTGCTGGAGGTCCCACACGGTCGGGTAGGTCCAGCTGGTCAAAGGATTCGGAGGAGAGAATGCTGTCCTCGCTGATGGCCCCACTTGGCCTCACCCTAGCGCCCCCGCGGGGCAAAGACGCCGCCAGTTGGTCAAGAGAGCCAAACTCTTGCAGCCTACCTGAGGAGAACTTTCCGTTGCGCTTTAGGATGCCTTTCCTATACGTTGGTGCCGATGGGCACTCATGAGCTCGTGGTATCTGGGACGAGTCACTGCTATCTGGAGAGGAGGAGTAGTACCCTGACTCTTGTTCTGTTGGCTTCTTTAGGATACCCTTGCGAGGCAGCAATGCAGCTGAAGGGGCATGGGCTGGTGTAGACAAGCCAAACATCTTCTGTGGCTCCACTGTCCCTATAGTTGGGGCTTCACTGACCACTTTCTGTTTCAGGCTGGTGCGTCTCTTTAGGATTCCCTTAGAGGGCCGAGTGTCGGTGGTCCCTTCATGAACGGTTTGGGAGACGTTGTTCTCCTTTCGTGACCTCCGCAATGAACGCTGGCGCACTACATCCCCTCCGCCACCCTGTGACCGGAGCAGGCAGCGCATCTTCGAGCCGTTCTCTAGTAGAGGCCTGGATGTACGGCGCAGCCAACCGGCAACACTGGCAAGCCCACCAGGTTGTTGTGTGGACAGAGAGGCTGGTGGAACGGTCTGCTCTACTGGCGTGGTCTTACCCTCGGCCAGTAATGGCTGTTGGTAACCCCAGTTGAGCCACCAGTGTCTTGCTATCTCCTCCATTGTAGCTCTGCGGTCAGGATTCACCATCAGCATCCAGCGAATAAGCCCACAAGCATCTGATACAGAGAAAGAAAGAGAAAGATAATGCTAATTGTGCTCAGCTAGGGAAAGCAAAGACATCAACATCAAGAATACACTGCAAAACAAAATACATCAAGATAACATAATACCTTCAACGAGAAGCTGACGTGAAAGACTCACCCGAGGGGTTGTTAGGTTTGCGGTAGTTTCCAGTGCTGATCTGCTGAACCAACTTTTTGTGGTTGTACCCATCAAATGGCATGGCACCATGAACCAGGGTGTATAGTAGCACACCAAGGGACCACGTGTCCACCTCTGGCCCTCTGTAAGGCCGTCCATTGACAATTTCTGGGGAGGCATACAGAGGGCTGCCACAGAAGGTTTGAAGGTACTCATCACCGTGGTAAAGATTTGACAGGCCAAAATCTGCAATCTGCAAAAACAAAGCATAGAATTCAAGCTGCCGTGTCGGATTGTCAAATGACTCAACTGTTTCCCACCTGCATTTATTTAATTAGCTCTCTTGGCGTTTAATGTAATAATCCAGCAATTCACAGCACATCACCTTGTCCTTCAAGAGAAGATTTTATGGAAGATTTCATGAAATATATTCTGGAAATGTACTTAAATGTTATGAAACACCTAACTAATACCTGCCTTCCTTTAGAATCCCATTTATTATTTAAGTCACAAGAATTATGGCAGCTAACCCAATAAATCAAACACTGCATAAAAATACACTGAAGGAAGGATTTGTATTTTCTACAGATAACAGCAGTGAAGGTTTTATTAATGACCATGAACCTCTGTG